>VZRQ01009337.1:19615-139291 GCA_013397975.1 Machaerirhynchus nigripectus | reverse complement strand
GCCCGTCCCGCATCCCCCTTTCCCGGGCAGCGTTTCCAGCCGGAGTGTTTATGCGGCGCGCGGGGAAGGGGCGCTGGGTCCGCCATGTCGCGGCTGCACCAGAGCAGGTCGGTGTTGGGGTCTGTGTCGGAGCTGTGGTCTTTCCCCTCCCCACCCTGCCGGGGCTGCGTTGGGCGGGGTGGGGTCTCTCGAGAACCGGGAGCTCTGAGGGGTTGCGGGATCTGGGGGGTCTCGGGTTGTCCGTACCAACCCTGATGACACCCGCGGCTTCGCTCCCCTCAGGATCGCGGACTTCCAGGAGGTGCTCGGCGAACCCACGGTGGCTCTGACCAAGCTCCGCGAGCTGTGCTTCAGCGGTGAGTTCCGCAGGGACCGGCCCCAGGCTGGGGAGGGGGCTCCGGGCACGGCGGTGCCCCGGGCTGGTGCCGCCTGACACGGGCTGTCCCCGAGGGAGACACTGTGGATGACCCCGGCAGCGTCCCTCGGGAAACTTCATGCCCCTCGGGGAGAAAAAGTGTTGCCAGGCCTGTTTGTGGGGTGACATCAGCAACCCGCGGTGAGAGATGGGCTAACGTGGTTATTTCTCTGCCTGGTGTTCCACAGGAATTCCCTTTGATGGTGGGCTGCGCTGCCTGTGCTGGAAGGTGGGTTTTGCTTGGGGTGCTTTTCTTTCTTGCGAGTGATGCTTTGGGTTGGTTAAGTACACGTAGCCTTTTTTTTTTCACTTAAAGTTGTAAACAAACCAACAATAAATCCAGAGCTTAAAAGGCACTAGAAGTCACCAGTAATTTGTGGAGATCAGCACTTTGCATGTGAACAGCCTCAGTTTTAAGCTAGCAGTGCATTTCGGTCAGGTTAGCTATTGATCAGTCCTACAAATAGTTCTGTGTTGAAAGCCAGTCCCTGAAATATTCCTGACTGTTGCTTGGCAAAGTACTCGGCTTTCTGGAGAAAACTCCCGGTATTTTCCAAAAGCCAGCTCGAGCCACTGTGTTTGCTTTGCTCATCTTGCAGGTATAACAGCTCATTGAATACTAATTCCTATTCACCTGTTTCCTGTGCAGATACTCCTGAACTACCTCCCTTTAGAGAAAGCCTTATGGAGCTCTTTGCTGAAGAAACAGAGGTGAGGATGTTGGTACTTGTTCCTTTATTTCTAAAGATATCTGCAGAGAAGGAGAATGGTCTCTAAATAATTAAGTACTTTCATAAAACAAATTGTTCTTGTGTGGAATGTGCTGTTCTCCCAGCTGCCTGGTGGATTGACCCCTTCAGTTACCCTGAAGAGAAAATTGGATGCTTTCTGGCTGAGCAGGGTGGGACAGAGAGATCTGTTTGAACTCTGTCTGTGTGCTCGCCTTGACCTTACCTTCCTCATTGCAAATTCCTCTTTTCTTCTTTAAGGGATCTGTATTCCCAGTTCCTAAAAGAAATGATTATCCAGCCTGGGATTGCCAAAGCCAATCTGGGCGTTTCAAGGGAAGATGTGACCTTAGAAGATCACGTAAGTGTTGTTAAGCCTTTGTTCTGCAGAAAATTCCTTGGGGATTTTTCTGGCCCCCTGGGCTGCTCCTGGCTCTGTTCCCAACTGTTCTGCCCTGCCAGGGGGAGGGATGGTTCCCAGGTGCCAGCCTGGCACTTCTCTCTTGGTAGCCCTGAGTGTGAATTATTGACAAAACACCAATAGCTCTGTAGAGAGCTGTTTCCAGCTGTGCACTTTCCTCCTTCTGCCCTTTGGTACTACCTGCCCAGGCTGTGGGTCTCCTAGGGAAAGGGAGAGGCTCACAAGAGGTACCTGGAGCTATGAGATGCTCCCCTGGGAAGCTGGGTCCATGAGTGGATTTGGAGCAGGCTAATCTGAGCAGAGAATAGAAAAGAGGCAGGAGAGTCAGGCTGGAGTGTGATGTGGAAGGCAGGAGAGTTGGTTATTTGTAGTAAGGCCGCTGGGTTATTATGGCAAGCCTGGGTGCCTTGGCTTCCTCCTTCTCTGAAAGTGCTGTTAGGAGTGTGTGTGTGGGAGGAGTGAGTGAAGTAACTGATCAGAAGAGACTGTAAAATGATACAGCCACTCCCGTGACCATTCTAAGCGTTCACTCCCCTGCAGTCACCTGCCCCACTGTGATCTCTGGAGCCTTGGTGGTGTAAAACTGGCATGTCTGTAAAATCACACAGGCAGGTCACAGTGATCTTTGAATCCCTTGGAATGTAGCTTGTTGTTTTTTCCTTGGTTAGTTGTTAACTTTGTGTGGATCTTGGTGTGGAGAGAAGAATGTGTGTGTGTAGGGGGGGGTTAAGTTTATCGTATTGGGAAACTGGTCAGATACAGCATAGGTTGTAGTTCATGGAACACATATTTCCTTTTTCCTGGGCACAGTGGTGGTGCTTAATCAGCCATCTCAGAGCTAAAACAGAAGGGATACTTAAAAGTCATAACCACAACATCAAAGTACTGGGTAGGTGGATAACTCTTACCCCAAGTCCAAATACCATATCCATGGTACAGGTTTGGAGCTGCAATGAGGGATCTTGTTAACAGAGGACAAAATACCTGATTTGGGAACAAATTTTGAAGAGACAAGTGAAAAGGGATTGAAAATGTGAGAGAAAAAATGAGCCTGACGTGCTCAGATTGTGCTGGTAGCAGTGACAGCAGAAATGTTGAATCACTGTATGGTTGCTGAGGATTTTTGTGAAACACTCCTTCTGTTTCTGTTGTTTCTCTCTTTAGCCCCTCAATCCAAATCCAGACAGTCGGTGGAACACTTACTTCAAGGATAACGAAGTGCTCCTCCAGATAGACAAAGATGTCAGGTGTGTGAGGCACAACGACTCAGATTTCTGAACCCTAGAGGTTTGGTCAACAAATTGTACTTTGAAAACGAAGTTTAATATTAAACCGAGCCTCCCACTCAAAATGGGGCATGCACTTCCTTCTTGTCCCTGATTTCCTTCTGTGTCCATCCTAGGAGGCTGTACCCTGACATGGCGTTTTTCCAGCGCCCCACAGATTATCCCTGCCTGTTAATCCTGGACCCCCAGAACGAGTTTGAGACACTGCGCAGGCGGGTGGAGCAGACCACGCTCAAGTCGCAGACGGTGGCACGAAACCGCAGTGGGGTGACAAATGTGAGCTCTGGGCTGGGGCTGTCCTTGTCACAGGGCAGGGCCTCGGATTGGGAAGGGGAAGGGTGATTCTTGGGCTGTTCTCTGTTTCTCTTTCTCCTGGTGCAGTGGAATTAAGGAAACACCCCAGCAGATACTGAGCATTCTTGGGGCTGGACATTGTAGAGCCAGTTGAAGTGCCTGACAGAATGTAGGGAGCTACAGGTGTATTTAATTTTAAGGATTGTTTTTACCTGACTTCTGGTAGACTTTGGAGTCACAAGTTACTTTATGCTTGACATGGGCCTTCCTGTATGGGAACAAAACACAGAAGAGTTAATTTACCATGAATTCATTACGAATTTCCGTAGTCCTCCGGAACTGGATTTCAAACCTGGAATTAGGAGAAGAGCTCAGTATCTGTTAAAATGTGTTGTCTCTTTCCCCTTTCACGAGTGTTACAGCACACATGCTGTTGGGGAAGGTGGCTTCTCCCACAACCATCAATACCCTTCCCTCATACTACTAACAAAGAAGTGGAACTGCTGTGGTTTTTACTGTGTGAGATCATGTGGTACAATGATTCAGAGGGAGCTAGCTCCCTGTTGCTGCACAGACTTTGTTCTGCAGGGACAGCCAGCACCAGGGCTTCCCTGCCTGTGTGCTCCCGGAGTTGCTCGTCTTGGTTTATGTGGTGTAAACAGCCCAGATCTTTTGCGGGGGGCTGTGTTTGTTAAAAGCCAAGCTTGGCACATGTGCTAAAGGATCTGTGCCCATTGGTTATCCTGATTCAGCCTTGTGTTCCAGGTGAGCTCCCCTCTTAAAACCACCCCCAGCTCTCTGAGCGAGTACGAGGTTCTGCCCAACGGCTGCGAAGCTCACTGGGAGGTGGTGGAGCGGATCCTGTTCATCTATGCCAAGTTGAACCCAGGGATAGCCTATGTCCAGGGCATGAATGAAATTGTGGGACCTCTTTACTACACCTTTGCTACAGACCCTAACAGCGAATGGAAAGGTGAGGGAGCCTTTTGACTGCTCAGCAGTGGCTGCGGTTCTCTGCATGGCATGAGGAGTTTTGGGGAATTGGTAGGAGCTGAGTGGGCTGGGAGTGGTGAGGACATGGAAAGTGAGGATTTTTGAGCAATTCTTGTTTGTTTAAATTAAAATCCTCTTAGAAGCTCTTGTTTCCTTGTACTATATAGGAAAGAATGGAAAGGGAGGACTTTGCCTCTTGCTTCTGCTTCACAGGAGCTCTGAGGGTGTGTGCTGGTGGCAGATTATGTTCTTGGGCATAGATAACTGTTTTGTGACCTCATGTCATGAAGACCTTGTGTTCCACACAGGGTCAGTATCTGCAGCGGCTCTGTAAATGTTTCTAGTTTTAAAAAAAAGAAAAAAAAATATGTTGTCTAGCCTTAACCCAGACCAAGCAAACCAAGATCTGGTGGGATCTACTCCTTAAATCTAATACAGCAACTAGAGTATGGAGCAAGGACAATTTTACAGCTCTGTACCTCTGTCAGTGATGCTTCCTCTATTCCCCCATGTTCTTATTTTCTTTTCCCCAGAACATGCTGAAGCAGACACCTTTTTTTGCTTTACCAATCTAATGGCTGAAATTCGGGACAACTTCATTAAGAGCCTGGATGATTCTCAGTGTGGTATTACCTACAAAATGGAGAAGGTGTACTCCACCCTGAAGGAAAAAGATGTGGAGCTGTATTTGAAACTGGTGAGGAGCCAGGTGTTTCTCTGGGTCGTGGGTTGGATGTGAGGAGGGGCTTAACGGTGCATGTGAATGTCAGTTTTGTTAAACTGTGCTTGAGGAGAACACACAGAGTGTATGGAGGGCTTTGCCTGTGGGGCAGAGAGACTCTGACCTGTGAGCTGAAACAGCCTCTCCTTGGAGTGAGCCCAGAGCGAGCTGACACAGCAAGGCTTCCTCCCTTGCCTGGCTCTGAAAGCAAACTGTGGTTGTTGCACAGCTGCCAGCTGGGACGCTGAAGGGGCTTGGCCATGATCCTTGATCACCTGCATAGCTGGAGCTGGAGTCTTTACTGTCTTGTAGTCATCAGGCAAAACATGGGTTTTGCTGTAGAGCTTTTCAGCATTCTGGGTTACAGAAATTGTTTCTGCCTTTAAGAGCAAAATAAAAAACATCCCCCACGCTGCACACACACACTTCTATTGCCACTGGCTGCCCTGACAGCCCTGACCTAAACTGCGTGGAGCTCATTCCAAAGGAAAAGTGAAATCAAGTGAGCTGGATGATCTCACCGACCAAATGATACTGTTCCCCTTCATCCAATGGTTTTCAAGTGCTTTGGGTTTGTGTGAGTTTTGTAGAACATGTAGAAGGCAGCTTTCATTACAGACATCTTCAGTCTTACAGTCCATTGGGTGTGAAAGTCCTGGGAGACATTGGAAGGGAGGGCTATTCTTGTTACTGCAACCTTGACCAAATGACACTGCCATCTCTTTCCATCCAGAAAAGTCAGGATATGTTTATTTTATAATCCAGCACAGTGACACAGCCCACAGTGTTGGCTGGTAGCTGATTCAGTGGGGAGAAAAACTGCTTAATGTTTGGCCTTAATGTTTGGCTGGCAGGAAATGGTCTTGGCCGTGCAGCAGCTGGTCCTTAAGAATATCAGCAGATATTCTGAACTTGTCTGACCTTGATTAAACTTATGCTACCTTGGATTTAACATCAGAAAACAGGAAAGCTTCAGGCTAAAGGTGCTTACAGCATGTTTTACTGACCATCAGTGTGAACTCTGTTCCATCTTTGTTTCTCTTTGTGAATAGTAAACCTTTTGATAAATACAAGGGTTCTGGAAAGGAGAGGAAATCCTGACAAACAGTGCCTGTGCTAGCGGGGGAGGGCTGCAGCTTTGCAGATAAAATGCTGTTCAAATGGGAACTTTAAAATTACTTGGCAGGTTTAACGGAACACAGATAGTGCCTTTAGGGAGAAAAGCTTCCTTTACTCCATGTTGTGGACAGAGGAGCATTTTCTGGCTTGGCTGTAGGTGTGGAGTGTGGCTGCACTGAAAATCTCTCAGTCAAGGTTGAATGGGAGAGTCTCCAAAGGATGCAGGGGTTTTCCTGCTGCTGCAGGATGAGCTGGGAGCTTAGAGCAGTGTCGGGGAGGAGACGGGGATGGAAACATGGGGTGCATCTCTTGCCTGTAGGGAACTGGCCAGGAGCACGTATTCATTGTTTGCCTGGTGCCTGTCTGACAGCAAGAACAGAACATCAAACCCCAGTTCTTTGCCTTCCGCTGGCTGACGTTGCTCTTGTCCCAAGAGTTCCTGCTGCCAGATGTCATCCGTATCTGGGACTCCCTCTTTGCTGATGACAAGCGCTTCGATTTCCTCCTGCTCGTCTGTTGTGCCATGCTGACGTAAGTACACACATAGCCTTCCTCTTCTTCTCTTCCATGGATCCAGGAGTCTTCCTTCTGTAGGCATGTGTTAGGGCATCTGGTGAAGAGGTTACAGGTTTTAAAGTTTCTTTCTAAAGAGTCAAAAGTAGCTGGAATAATTTCCATCTTTCAGACTCATCCGGGATCAGTTGCTGGAAGGAGACTTCACTCTGAACATGAGGCTGCTACAGGTAAGAATATAATAGAGCGGGTGCAGAGAGCAATTGGAAAAGTCTTAAAATAGTACTGTGAGAGAGGATGACAGTATGTGAGAGGGTGGGAGGGTATGCCTGGTTCAAGACAAGTACCACATTTGTGATGTTTGCATGCAGGAAAATCTGCAGGGATTTTACAGCACCCTCATTACTGGAACTGGGAGTCTTTTGCACATGCACCCTTTCCATCCTACAGAGAAATTATCATAGGTTGGAGGTTTCTAAAGTTCCTTTGGTTTGCAAAAAAAAAGGAATAATTTCAAGCAAAGATGTGAAACCTTATGTAACACTGCTAAATCTTTTGGCCAGAGGGTTCTGTTCAGTTCTGAGATCCATGAGAGCCTTAGTTGGAAATGCCTGCACGGCACAGTTGGAAATCTCACGTTCTGCCGGTTCCTGCTCTGGGCTGTGCAAGATACTGGTTTTGATAAGGCTCTCTGGCATGAGGAGAGCCCTGTGGCAGGCCAGCTTACTGTGCCCTTGGAGGACAAAGTGAAAAAAAACCAACAGCAAACCTTCTGGAACGGTATTGAGGTTTGAGCAGTTAGAAAACAGGAAACTGTAGCTGTTAAAGGAGTAACTGAACATGGCAGCTTGTTACAATAGGCCAAGAATGTTGTTGTCAAGGTTTGCCTTGCTTAAGCGAAACAATCTGTATCAAGAATGCTCGGAAGTCACTGAAATCCCTTTGTTTCTTTGCCATAGGATTATCCTATCTCTGATGTTCATCTGATTTTGAAGAAGGCAAAGGAACTTCAAGATTCCAAATAGTCCATGGGCCTAACAAAAGGTGTCCAAGAACTGTGTGGTGGTGGATCCCAGGAGATGGCCCCTTGCAGTGTGATGCACTAAAGCTCCTTCTGGTCTCTGCAAGGTTTTGTTTGGGCTACTGGTCACCTTGAAGACTTCCTTCTACTCTTATTTATTAGGTCAAGGACTGATTACCTCCCCATCTACTTGGGTCCTGCACTCCAGATTTTTCCACATCTCAAATGCCTCTCTGCTGCCAAAAGCAGTTCTTTGTATCTTTTTTAAATGACTTTGAGTTTGGGGAGAAAGAAACCTTCTGTCTGCGTATCCCTGAAGGGATGGACTCCTGTATCATGGAAGTAACACACAGGGTAACTTCTGGTGGGGAAAGGACAGACTTAAGTCCAGTAAATTTTGGTGGGTGAGGATAGAAGGATCTTCCTCCTGTGAACAGAATGTATTCCAGTGAAGTCACACATTCTGCCAGTCAAGTAGTTTCTGGATTCTCCTCCCTCGTGTCTGCACTTGGCCATCCCTGAGGCGTGTGAAAAAGAAGAAGGTTGCATCAGTTTCTGGTGAAGGTCACCTGGCAGTTTGCACTCCTTTGTCTGGGAAAGAGACTTGGGAAGCTGAGGTGGGAGGACACGGTGACAGCTGCTGGCTTTGTGCACTCAAACTGCCTGAATCCAGAACTGCCTTATCAATGAGGTCTCCTTGAGAGCAAGACTGTGGTGATTTTAATCCCCCAGTGAAGTGTAGTTCCAAGTCAAGCCTTACTACGCACAGCCTTAGAGCAGGATTGTTGCTGCAGGGAGGCCTCATGCTGTTCTCCTGGCTCTGACCTGGAGCATATCCAGCTACAATCAGGATTCTGAAACAAAAGAAATGGACACCTAATCATGTGCAGTGAAGACAGATGTATTTGGGGCTTATACAGGCACAGAACTGGAGTTTTCTGCCTCAGTGGCTTAAATAATACTATTCACATTAAGGTCTGGTCACAGTAACCTTGCTATTGTCTCACAGTACTTCTTGCCAGGAAGAGACAGTTCTGCTCTGCAATAAGAGTCCTTCTCTAGCACAATCCAGCAGACATACAGGCATCTGTCATGAGCTGACTGCTGGGGCTGATCCACTGTTCTGTCCTGGTCCTGTCGGAGTCACAGTCCTGAGTTAGACACCTTATCCTCCTGAGAGGGAAACTGCTGCACTTCAGATACAGTCAAGTGGGCTCAGGTGAATAGGGACTGAGACAAAGCACAGGGAGAACTGCTGACCTGCCACAGTGTTGAGCTGAGCAGAAACCCTAATCCTCAGAGAAACTGCTAGCACCCAGGTGCTTGTGTGGTGCAGAAGCTCTTAAGTGAACACTAATCCAGCATACTTTTCCCTTTCTTTCTTTGCTGTACTGGCTCACCTCTGCTGTTGGACACTTCAGTTTTTTGTATTTATGGGTGTTGATTCGTTAAAGGTCAGTCAGTCTTTGTAAGACCTGCTTAAGCTGCTGCTGGCCTAGACTTGGCCTAGCAGGAGGTATGCTGGCAGCCTTCAGCTTTGTTTACTGGTGTTATTTCCTTCACTGAAGGCCTTCCCAGGCTGCTGTAATTCTCACCAAGGTGTGTGGGGACATGGCAGGACAGGTTGGTACATGTACCCATGTTCTTATTGGAAATCCAAGCAATCTCTGCCTCTTGAGAAGATGCTCAAGTACCACTTGTGCAGCCACATGTTGCTGCTGTGTTGCAAGAGCAATTGAAGATTTAAAGCAATCTGTAATTAATACCTGTGGCAACAGTATCCCTCTCTGCTGCAATCTTTTCTTGAGGGTATAGTTTTCCTCCAAGAAAAATGGAACAGGTAGACCAGGACAGCGGTGTGATGAAGCATCCTGGCTGCTCTAGCCAGTGGATGGATGTTCTTTCTGAGCTGTTCCAGGTGGTCTTATGTCTCAGCTCTTGGGTACCTGCACTGGGGAGGCTGTTGGCCTGACCTCATGTGGTCAAACAGCCACCTGGGAGGTTCTCTACAAATGTAGAACCAGAGGGTCACACTCTTAGGCAGAACTGTACCTGCTCCAAACACTCTGCCTCAGAACTGCTATAAATACTGCTGTAGTTTTCCCATTCCATGCACAAACTCTGCTCTCATCTTCCTGAATACCTGTGCTGGGCTGTTCGTTCCAGGTTCCCCTGGCATGTGCAGGGTTTCCTTATGCTGGAATTTCTCCCTGGCAACAGGACCATCCATGAGTGTTCCTGCTCTGAGCAGCTGGAAGTCTCCTTAAAGTAATCTGAGGAGGCAGCAGGCAAATCAGGATGAAAGCATTAATTGGAGATTAACTTCTCCACGTTTTCAGCATAGGTTTGGGCCCTGAGAGTGACCTTCCCGCTTGGGGAAGGCACAGGGGAGGTGGCAGTAGGGGTCTTCTCCCTTCCTAGGTGTCCAAGGGCTCACGTTATGTCACCTTGCTTCAGGGGGTGACAGTGAATGCTTTTGAAAGGAGTCTGCAGTGGTGTAAAGGGATGCAGAGATTTGGCTGCTGGGAAGGATCTCTGGGATAAGTTCTGTAGCCTTATCCAAACTATGGCTTCCAAACCTATTGAGTTCTTTGGGGAGAGCTTGCAACAACTTTGAAACATCCAGACAGGCTGTTTCGTACATAAAAAGCTGGTTTATATTCCTGCTTATTTCCTTCCTGTGTGATAGAGCTTCTGTCCTGCTGTTGAAAGGAGTGGTACTTTTCATTGTCTTGGGACATCCATTTCTGTATTCTGTCTCCTTTCTTTAAGAGCAAAACCAGATTTTGTGAGGGGGCAAAAGAAAGTCTTAACCTTTTACCAGCTTTTGAATCTCCTCATGTATCCCTTGGCTTCATTCCTCAAAGGCTTTTGGTGATTTAATTTTGTTGTTCTTGAAGTGAGATGATACTTAACTGGTGTTTCCTTGCTTGTGTGGCCAAGTAACACCTGCTCCAGCCTTGAGATGTTTCCACTTCTGGTTTCTTACAACCCTTGGAAGAACAGCACGGTTGGCTGAAAGAGCTGATATTGGGGTGAGAGGTGTTAGTCTGGGGTGCTTTGGGGACCCATTGTCTCACAGGGACTTCAACAGGGGATGTTTAAATAGCTCTTACCATGTGTTCATGACAGGCAGGACTACTGCCAGGCAGGGGACAGGGAAATCACCTTCAGATGCAAGGGAAAACAGGATGCTCCTGGAGGTGGGAAGAGAGGAGCCTTCCCTGGGAAGGCGAGGTTTGCTCTACCTGCACCTTGCTGGAGTTCAAGCTTCGGGGAACTTTGTGGCTTTGCCAATGGGGTAGGTCAAATTCGTGGTGGTGGTCACTCAGGAGACTGATTCCGAGTTTGGATTTTGTGACCTAACCTAGAATTACTCACACTTTGGCATTGAGTAGAATGAAGGCCAGAAGTTGTTTTAGGGGAGTCTGGGGTGTTTGGGAATCAGAGGCTGTTTTTCCTTAAGGAATGTCAGTGACTTTGGTTTAAGTGTTCAGAGCAGTCTTCTAAAATGCCCTTTCCCCAAAGACAGGAACAGATAACACTTCTTTCCCCCGCTTTGTTTGGGAAGAATTGCCAGAAAAGGGTGTCGTGAACACGTCATCACTGTAAAACTCCTTCTTTTATGCTTCTTTTTTTAAACACTGTTTTTATAACGTTTCCTTTAACTAAACGGATGTCTGTGCAAACCTCTCCTGTTGTCGTGACTCGGAGTTGGGGCTGCTCCAGGTTCCAGCTGCGGTGTCCGTAGGTGTGAGAGCAGCACAGCGAGCTGCGGAGAGCCCTGGAGAACCAGCCTGGCTTTTCCACCGCCATCTCCCTCCGGCGTTGCCTTCCCGCGGTGCGGGAGCGGTGCCGTTTCCCCACGAATACCTCGCACAGGTGCCACCGCACCCGCGAGCGCTCTCGGAGGCGTCCCCCCGCCTCGCTGACCGCTCTGTCCTTCTGCCCCGAGCCGCCCTCTCGGCCGCGCGGCCGCTCCCGTCCCGCCATTCCCCGGGACAGCGATCCCCGCTCCCGGCGCGTCCCGGGATCGCGGTGTGCCCGCCGCTCGCCCGGTGCGCGCTCTGCCTTAAAGCGGCGATGCCGCCGGAACAGCGCGGCCTCCGGGGCTCAGCCGCGGCCCTTTTAAGGCCGTGCCGGGCTCCGCGTNCTCGGGGCGCACCGAGCTGAGCAAATACGGGCTGCCCGGGCTGGCGCAGCTGCGGAGCCGCGAGTCCTACGTGCTGTGCTACGACCCGCGGAGCCGCAGCGCGCTCTGGGTCATCGAGCAGCTCAACCGGGACACGCTCAGCGGCGCTTCGGACCGCGCCGCCTGCGACTTCCAGGAGGACGACTCGGTGCACGAATATCACCGCGCCACCAACGCCGACTACCGCGGCAGCGGCTTCGACCGCGGGCACCTGGCCGCCGCCGCCAACCACAAGTGGAGCCAGAAGGCCATGCGGGACACCTTCTACCTGAGCAACATCGCCCCGCAGGTACGGCTCGAGGCCTGCGGGGGAAGCCGGAGCTGGCTGCCTTCAAGGGCAGACGCTGCTCCCTGCGGGAAACCACCCGGGAGCGTTGCTGTGCTTGTGCCTGCAGCAGTTCAGGCAGAGAGGGGCCGAAGTCACTCGCAGGTGCCGTATTTCCTCCTGAATTTAACAACAGAAATCCTGCAAATGCACCTGCCTGTGTGTGCCTCTCGAGCCATGAAAGAGAGACAGTTGCAGCTCCTGTCAGGAGCAGAATTAAACAGGTAGACAAGCACTTGGGAAAAAATTGTGGCCTTAGGCAATGGGTTCTGTCCTGGGTGTACAAACCAGGCCATCCCAGCTCCCAAAGCAGAAGTTGATAGTGGAGATCTCATATGGAAAGTGCTTGAGGCTCTGTGAGATGTGTTACAGAAAAGGCAGGTGGTGTTATTCTGAACAGTGAGGAAATACCCCAGCAACTGACTACTGGTTGTGTTTCTAGAATCCCCATTTAAACCAGAACGCCTGGAATAACCTTGAGAAGTACTGCAGAAGCTTGGCAAAAAACAACAGGAATGTCTATGTCTGCACAGGACCCCTCTTCCTGCCCAGGTAAACACGAGGGCTGAGCTGGACTGGCACCCAAAAGATGTATTGTGCTGGCAAAGGAAAACAGGCTGAGGTGTTCCCAGACAGGAGGAATCTGCTAAGGGCCCTCTCAGTAGGTGAGACCAGCTGCACACAGAGGTTCTGTGCAAAGGTACTTTCTTAGGGTTAGCATTAGTTTATGTATTTCCCGTCCAGATGATTATTTATTGAGTGAGTTTCTTGAGCTACAGTATAACCAGGTTGGTTCTGTTTGCAGTCCTTAACAATTTAGTAGATTAGCAGATTACCAGATTAGACTGCAGACCCCATCCCTGCAGAATAAAGCTTTCAGGGTCAATGGCATGGACTACTCCACTTAAGGACATGACTTTATTTTCAAAGATCTCCACATAGCACCAAAGAGCAGCTGTCGCATGTTGAGATCTCTTCAGTAGCAGGAAATAGCTTGGAAAGTCTGTTAAATAGAGACAGCAGGGAGGGGATTTGGGAGCAGCCCCAGTGCACCATGTCTGTCACATAGCCTCTGCTCCAGCCATGTTTTACAGCCCTGCTGCAGGAGCAGAGCTGCTGCCTGCTGTGGGTGGGGGCTCACTTAGGGGGTGTTGAAGGACTGAGGGGGTGGAGTGACACCAAACTAGGAGATAACCTGGGATGTTGCTGTTGGTGCAGGATGGAGGCCGATGGGAAGATGTATGTGAAGTACCAGGTGATTGGGAAGAACAATGTGGCTGTCCCCACCCATTTCTTCAAGGTGCTCATCTTGGAAAAGGAGAGTGGAGAGATTGAGTTGCGCTCCTACGTGATGCCAAACAGCCCTGTGGATGATAAAATCCCCCTGGAACGGTTCCTGGTTCCCATCGAGAGCATTGAGCGAGCCTCGGGGCTCCTCTTTGTCCCAAACATCCTCAAGAGAACAAGTAACTTGAAAGCCATCACAGCTGGAAAGCACTGAACCCTGACTAGACAAATCCATGTAACCCCTGGCAAGGGACTGGCAGTCAGCTGCAGAATCATAGTTCCTTGTGCAGTTGTAAATGGGGAAATTAAGAATCAAACCTGTGTTTCTCTCTACCCTTCCCACTGTGGTGTCTAACTGAAACACAGACACACAGCAAGTCTCCACGGGGGTCCTGCAGGAGACTCAGGGGCACCTGACACTGTAGCAACTCTCTAGGATTTGCCCCTATCCACTGCTGCCTTGGAGTTTTGTGAGGCTCATTCAGGCACAAAGCGGTCACTGTTGCTGTTTAGCAGGGAAGGAGGGGAGCAAGATGGGTGCCAAGGGAGGAGAGAAGTTCCTGCCTTCCTGTGGCCAAAGAATTGTATGGTTTTAGCAGTAAAGCTTTGAACACCCACAGTATTGGTTGTTTCTTATCTGCTCTGACCAAAGCTCTGCGTATCTCAGCAGGAGGAGGGGAGGATGGAGCCAAATTTTCCAGCTGCTTTCCTGTCTGAGCTCACTGTAGGCAGAGCTTAAAGCATCACAGACAGAGCCAAACTGTAATGAGATGATGTGTTTTAGTGCTGAGGGCCAGCTGAAGCTCCAGCCCTTCCTGCTGTTGGGAAGGATGAAGCCTTGAAGGGGGGCTGGGGCAAGTCAGGCTGAGGCAGGAACAGCTTCTTGGCATAAGGATTAAGTTCTGACTTTGTTTCAGTCTGAAGGCCGCATCATTCCAGAGGCACTGAGTGTGCCTAGACCAAGACACACCTGGATTTCACAGCAACTGAGGTTCCATACTGCTTTATTCCCACCCCAGATGTCCGAGTTGCTGAGACCAAGTCTGCTGTCCGGCTCATCCCAGCTGCTGGGAAGCAGCAACCAGCCCTTGGCTGGACCATGCAGGCCAGAGGGCACAGACTTGCTGCTCCCAGCAGCAGTGAATGCTTGGTTGGGCAGTGCTGCCAGCTTCAGTCACACTGTGCCTTGGTCCCACCAGGCTCCTGGAGTGACTTGCCCAGCACCCCACATTTGAAGAGCTGCCTCCCCAAGGGCAAGGTCAGTGGTTTCCCTTCCCTCAGCTGTCTCTGGGTGTCTTCACAGCCTCCTCAAGGTGGGGTCTCAGCGCAGACAGAGAGATCAGCAGCGCTTCCTGCAGCAGAGCCAAGCCAGTCAGAGCACACCTGGGCCACGTGTGTCACTGCCACAGGCAGACACCCAGCACTGCCCTGTGCACACCCAACACCATCAGCCCTACCTCTGTCCGGATGGTTCTGCTGCCTTGGCTGGGACATGTGTTCAGGTAGAAGTCAAACAAGACACTTGGGTCGGTGACCTCCAGGTTTGGGTCCACATCAACCCCAGCTTCCAAGCCCTCAAGGCCTCCAAATACGACAAGGGCATGCCTGGGGAGAGCACAAGGACAGGGTGAGAGGGCAGACTGTCTAGGTCTGTGTCCAAGCTCCTGTGTGGTGCTGAAGCAGGGAGCTCTGTTGCTGGTGGTGCCCACTGCAGCTGCCTCCCCACCAAAGCCCCACAGCGCTTGGCCAATGTGGCAGTCCCTGCTACCAACTCTAGAAAAACAGAAGAATTGGCCTTGTCCTAGGGTATTTCCCCTGCTCTGCTGCGTGCGCCAGCCTCACTGGGAGCTCTGAGTGGGGCCAAGCAGGCAGGACACAAACCTGAAGGAGGGCAGAGTGACCCGGTCCACGGAGCTGCCCCGCTCTGAGGTCCCAATAGAGAGATCGTAGCCTTCCTTGAACGGGCACTCAGAAAAGACAGCACCTGGAAAACAGAGTTTGGGATTACTACTGCCATGTCCTCACCCATGTGCCTTCTGGACAGGCTAAAACACTCCCTGGTTGAGTGGTGGCAGCACAAGGAATTGCTTTCAGTGCTACAAGTGAATCTGGAGACAGAATGATTCCTCTTTCCCACATAATTCCCTTGCTGCAAGAGTCTCCCACACCCTTTTCCTCAAAGCTCAAGACAGGTGCCAGGAACCACCCCCTAACAGCTTACAGTCTTCCTATGAGGTCCAATCAACCAGAAGATAGGAAAAGAATTTTCCAGGGCTCTTGAACTCAAATGCCACTGCTGGCTCTGATGTGAATGAGTAGGATGTAGTTATCATGGAAATGGAGAAGAGCACCAACTCATCTCTTGCTGCTGTGCGGCCATTTGGAGCAGGGGGTGAGTGGAGGTACAGGGCAGAATCCTGGAGGGTGACTGGGGTGATTCATGCCTCACTTCAGCCCTAAAATCTGACTGCCACATGGCTGCTGGCTGCATGTGTAAGCTGCCCGTCAGACACGGAGATTTCTAGGAAAGAGATGTGTGCAGCCAGTAGGCCTGAGATTGGTGTGGAAGGCCAGGCAGAGAATCCCTGCAGATACTCACTCAAGCAGGAGGCCAGGCGGACGCTGTAACCCCAGTACAAGCCTGACACTGCCCGAGGGTGGTGTGAGGACACCACGGTGCCTTTTCGCACTTTGGCTTCTGAAAGAAAGCAAAGAGGTTAAACAGCCCCTGTGATCTGGTGAGATTTGACCAGCCATGGACAGCAGTTTCTCCAGGAACAGGGCACTGACTTGGTGTGCAACATCACCCTCCCTTTTTCTGGAATGTGAAAAAGTATTCTGGAAATTCGGTGAGTTCTGGAAAGCATGTGAGTGTGTTTGGGCTGTTTATTCCTGGTCAAAGAGCTGCCAGTTCTTCCCACTTATCAAGGGAGGCGTGGTAAGGGTGTTACTAAATTTGTGTGTGGAGTGAAGGGAACGTGCAGAAGCTGTTGGGTACCTTCAAACCTGTCATATGGAAGGACCAGCTCCTGCAGGACTGAAGTTTACAGATGCTACTGGAGCCATGGATTACCTGGATTCTGGGGCTCCTCCAGGCGCACAGTGACTCGCAGACCAGGGTTCAGCTGTTTGTCAATCTGCACCTCCTGCAGTGACAGTCACCATCAGCACCAGACATTCTGGAAGGACTGGGGAAGGTGGGGAAGGAAGGGAATCCTTTGAGGAAGTGGGGGTCTGTTCTGGCCTGGAGCTGGAATGAGGAGCTCTGTCTGTGGCTCAGGGGCTTGGTCATCAGTCTGAAGCTTGTTTTGCTACTCAAAGCTTCAGCTGCAGCAGTAAAGCAAAGCGATTATGGGCTGGAATGGGCAGGGCCTGCCAGGGGCTTGGGAAGCCACAAACATGGCCAAGTCAGAAGGGACAAAACAGCAACAGCCTTAAACGCCTGTCAGCCCACTGCAGCCTTCAGAAACCCAGAAGTGCCCACCCTGTCTGCTTCAAATCTGCCTGAGAGACACGGGAAATTGTTTTGGCATCTGTGGGTAACAGACACACCTTCCTCATCCCACAGTTAACAAAAGAGCCTCTGCCTGGCTTCGTTGGCCGGTCCAGCACGACGCCCTCCCGGTACTCCGAGTCCTCGTCCACCCGCATGTGGTGGGGGCTGTCCAGGGGGTTGAGCAGCCCTAGAACAGCACAGAGCAAAGAGGTGCTGAGGGGAAAACACAGGTGTGGGTGCAGGTGTTGCCATGCTCCTTCCCTCTCAGGTCCAGCGCTGAAGTGGGGAGGAGTCCTGGTTGTCCCACACACAAGGAGCCAGAGCTCAGGAAGGAGAGAGACAACTGGACCTTACCTGCAAACTGCAGATCCTCATGTTTTGGAAAAAAGGATTTCCTCAAGTACCTGTCGCCAGAGAAAGGTGAAACGTGAAAAAGTATTTTTATGGAATCTGTATCTCAATTCTAGCCCTGTTCTGACTCAAAGGAGCTGAGTATAGAGAAAAGCAAACTTACTGAGGGCACTCCAAGTACTGCAGGATCCGAGCCAGCTGCACACAAGCCTTGCCTTTCCTCCCAATTCCTTCAAAATCCCCTTCCACACTCCTGAAAGTGAAAGCAAGCAGCTTGTGAACTTGGCATGAGATTGGTCAGGTCTCCAGAAGACCAAGCCTTGCTTCTTAATCTGACAATAGCAGCCCATCCCTCCCATCTAACCCTTGTAAAAGGGCTGCTCCAGGGGCAGTCTGTTAACAAATCATCCTTGGAACTCTCTCCATAAGCCAAGTATGTGTTTCAGGTTTTTTTTGGCCTTTATGTATTAATGTGACCTGGATGTTACTGAGCTGGATGCTCCAGGATTGCACGGCTTGGCCAGTTAACTCAAGTACAGGTCCAAGTGAAAAACCGAAGGATAGGAAAGCATCTTCCATAAGGATACAGGAATGTCCTGCCCCTCCACAGCAAGGTTTAAGGGTACAGGAGAACTCGGCCTCCTGTTGCTTTGTCAACCCCATGTTGGGATAAATGATCCGAGCTGCCAGGGCAGTTCAGTCAACATCTTTTTCCCTGTGGTATAGTGGTCCCTGTAATCCTGGCACTGGGGAGAGGTACATGCAGTTCCTTCCTGGCCTTAGCTTAATAAAAGAGTGAAGGAACAGAAAGCTGAGAGGAAATGCTGCGCAGAACAAGACAGCTCTTCCTTCAGAGAATCACAGAATGGCCTGGGCTGGAAAGGAACTTAAAAGCTCATCTTGCTCCACCCCCACCATGAGCAGGCACACCTTCCACTATCCCAGGCTGCTCCAAGCCCCATCCAACCTGGCCTTGGACACTTCAGGGATGGTGCAGCCACAGCTTCTCTGGGTAAGCTGTGCCAGGGCCTCACCACTCTCACAGGCAGGAATTCCTTCTTAAAATCTAACCTAAGCATGCTCTCCTCCAGTCTTATTCTTACTTCACATCCTCTCCATGCTCGTCGAACACCACGATCTCATCCACGCAGAAGATGGCGCAGGCCCGGGCGATCTGTCCCGCCAGGTACGTGCGCAGCTCCAGCGACTGCGCGTTGTTCAGGATGGAGCCGGGCAGGGCCACGCTCAGCGTGTGGTGACGGCCTGGGGAGCAGAGAGACATGAGAGAGAGCCACGGCCTGACAGCTGCTGGACAGCGTCACACTGACTGCTTCAGCTGCATTCATGGGGAGAAGCAACCTCTGCTTCTTAGATTTAATCACACATTTTCTCTTAAAGAAAGATCTCTCATGCAATGGTTGCTGCACCATGTTCGTGCCTTTTTGGGCACGTGGACTGATCCATATCGGATCTATGAAGTAACACCTTTCCTACGGATAGGTAACACTGACTGCCTTGTAACAGCCAGGTTTTCTAGCACTTTCCACCCAGGTCTCCCCACCGAGTCACAGCGGCATCACCTCTGTCTTCCTTCTGCTCCTCCTGCTTCTGGGCTTGTTGTTCTGCCAGCTCCCGCATCCGCTGTTTCTCCAGTTTCTTCAGCAGCTTCACTTCCTTCCATTTCTTCTTCTCTGCTTTCCCTGGGACGGAGAACAGCGCCTGGCGTTAAACACCGCGCCGTGACCGCCCCAGCCCCGGCGTGTGCCCGGCCTTCCTTACTCTCCTGCTTCCAGCGCCGCCAGTCCACCTTCCTGTCCTCAACCTGCGGGGGACACCGCGCGTTACCATCGGGCTCCCCTCAGAGCCGGACCCGAGGCACCCCCCGGGCTCTCCTCACGGCCGCGGGCTGGATCCGGCCCCCCCGCCCACCTGCGCGCCCTTAGACCGCTTCCCCACGCCGCTCTCCGTGTCCGCCATCTTCCCCGCGCTCCCGGCCCCGCCCCCGCGCTGCTGATTGGCCGGAGGGCGCAGGCACCGCCCGCGGCGGGGAGGAGCCCGAGGTCACGCGGGCGGTGTTTTAACCGGCCCGCGCGGGCGGCGGAGCTAAGCAGGGTCGGCCGCGTTCCGCGGGAGGATGGGTGACCTGAGAGGGACGGCGGCGCTCTGGGTGCAGCCCGGTGCTCCAAGGAAGAGTCACAATTCCCGTGTGGGGGTGTAAAATCTGCGTACTCGCGTCTGCGTGTCTTTGTACAAATCCTGCGTGCGTTCTGGACGACAGGTAGATGCACCCTGCCCTTTGCAGGCTGTGTCATGGCCTAGATAAGAGCCCACGCATGTGGGGGTGTTGCAATTAATCTTCATGTTAACAATCTAATTGCATGGTTCTTTCTCTGTTTCAGCAATTGCAAGTCTCTCCATGTTTGGCACATATATATGGGTGCAAAAGGGCTTTCAGCAGCACCCTCACCCACCCAGGCTGTGCAAGGTGAGGTGGGACACCAGGGAAGGCAGGTGGGTGTCTGCCTGCTTCCCTCTGTCTCTCCCTCCTGCTGGCACACGCAGCTCTGCCTCCAAGGGGATTGGTACTACCAGATGCAGCCCAGTATGGAAGACCTGTGGAGCTTTCCCCACCAGCGTCAGTGAGACAAGCAGCCACTGCCACAGGACCCAGCACAGGTGAGGCTGCTCTCACACAGAGCTCCAGCAGTCCTGCAGTCATTACAGAGACATTTACTCTTCCATGATTGCAGTAATGCCACTTTAATAATTTAACTGCTACAAACACATATTGCAGTCTGTTGCACATCACTCCTATGTGGTTGATGACGGTGTTTTGCACTCTTATCCAGGCTGAAATCGACACTGACGCAAGAGTTACCTCTCCAATATTGTTCATGTTACCCCACCACCCCAGTGGGTGGGAGGTCGTGGTGGCCACCAGCAGCAGGAGCACCCAAGGCCATGGTGCCCGTCCTCCCCTGCCACTGTGTGCACTTGTCAAAGGCCTGAAGGTTTTGCTCTGCAGCCTGGACGATGCTGCCAAGCCCCGAAAAAGTGCCAGGAGTAATTGGAAGGTTTGACAACAGCCAGGCTACTGGTGAAAGCCTGCTTCCTGGAGCGAAACCAATTGTGTGGTCATCTTCCCCAGAGATGCACAGAAAAAAAATAGTGGGAAAATAGTTTATGACGGGAAATGTCATTTCACTGGGTTTATTATAGTCAGGATCATGGGAGGCACCTTACTGATGGCTGGTGATACTGTCCAGTCCTGTGGGAACTTGAGTGCCGGTGGAAATGCTGCCCTGAGCGGGGATGTGGAGCAAGACAAGCAACACCAACCCTCCAGCACAGCCTTAAAGGTAGGTCCTGAAACACCTTTTCAGGATTTGGTAGTGAGAGAGACCCCAGGAGCCATCCTTACCTTGTGTGTTGCTGGACACATCCCAGAACTGATTAGCAAAGTCTTTACATGTAAGAAATGTCAAATATGGTCAGTGCACACAAAGTCTCACTTCCTGCAATCATTTCACAGTAACTGAAAGTGTCCCCCAGGCCCTGGGCCTGGAAAAACTTAACCATTTGTCTGACACAAAATGTCAGCATTGAAAGCACAGAAGTAAGAACATATCAAAGTTTGTAGACAGTGAAGGAGCAGTTGGGGCAGATGAGGACCAAGGAGAGCCTGGTTCTCTCCCCAGTGTATTCAGGAGCTGGTTTTCTCCTGTTTCCATTTTTGCAATATGTCATTCGCTGCCTTCAATGTAGCTTCCTCCTGAAAAATACCACAGGTTTGGTCAGTGGCTCCCAGCTAAATCCCATTTCCCTTTGCTGCAGCCATTGTTGATACAAGAATCCTATTCTCATTCCTGAGCATTGCAGGTTTAGTGTGAGACAGGCACAGCCATCTGTGGGACAGGCACAGCCGCTGGGCAGCTAAAGGGGCACCTAGAGAGTCCCTGCCTTGGCCAAGAAATGTAGGATGCTGATAGGATAAAGTTTAGGATGGCCCTGGCACACTTGCTGCCCCCAGCTCAGCTCGTGTGTCTGCAGGAGGGGTTGCTCCAGCTGGTATGCCATGGTGGGGCTCCAATGCCCAAAGCATCCTGAATTTCTTCTTGGCATTTCTCTCATCAAACCAGCCCTGAATTTACTCCCAAACTTGCCTTCGTTCGTGCTGCCACGTATCTCACCTTTGCAAAGCAGAACCGGATGAAATTGGTGTAGTTGTTCTTGTGGGCTTCGCTGTAGAAAGCAGAGAGCGGGATGGCAGCAAGTCCCTGGCAAGAGGAAGCATGTGGAGCTGAGGTTCCTGCTCTGGGGCTGGCCTGCAGCCTGCTGTGCCCCAGCGTGGGTGTACTCCACACCCTCCAGCCATGAGCTTGGGTGGGCACAGCCAGCACAGTGGGCACAAACCCACCCAGGGCAAAGGCAGCAGAAAGAGCCAGACCCATTTACCTTGTTCTTGACCATCCACTTTGCAAATCTGTAGTCATAGGGCTCATCTGAGTTGGGGACATCGGGGACATCAGATTCTGGAGGAGAAGCGCAGCAGGACAGAGGCTGGGGCAGCTGCCAGGTGCCTCAGCTGAGTCCCAAACCCACATCCTTGCAGCTCGGATGGGGAACATGCAGTCCATCACTGCTTTGATTATGGTCTATGCAGGTTCCTGTCCCTGCCAGTAGTACCACAGCCAGCCCACCTGGGCAGGACTGCAGGTGACTCACTGAACTGGGAGATGTCTGCCACCAGGAAGTAGGTGCCTTCAGGGATGACAGGTTTCATCCCCACACCATCCAGGCTCTGGACCAGCCAATCTCTCTTCTGCTGCAGCTCCTTGGGAAGCTGGACAAAGTAGCTCTCTGGTTTTCCATACAGCATGAGCTCCCTCTGGAAACCCTGAGCCACGGCCTCCTATAAGGAGAGAGGAGCCAGTGCCCAGTGGGAAGATGGTCAGGGCTTTCTTGGGAACTGAAGTTCCTGCAATTCACAGAGAGCTCTCTGCCTCCAGCCCCTCCAAACTGCCCCTTAGATTTGTCAGTGCAAGATAAGGAATATACCCCAGGCAGGCTGGACACTCCCCTTTCTCCCAGACATGGGGTAACTGTAGGGAGAGAGGAAGGAGCCTCTCCAGGGCACCACAAATCTCTTGTGTGTGCCTTTCAGGTCAGCTGTGGGCAAGAGGACCATCTCTTACCCTTGCTCTGGGGGTTTGGGAATTGCAGGGCCAGGTGCAGGGAGCCGCCTTACCTGAGCAATTGTGGCACAGTGGTACACTGAGTTCTGGTGCACAGTACGGAGGTGCTGCAGCAGCCTGTTGGGTCCCACGACCCAGCCCACCTGTGGCCAGGAGAGGAGGAGGAAGATGGTGAGTCTCTGGGTACCTGCTCGGGCTCCCCTTTCTTTGCCTGTGCTGGTTTCATTGTATTTTCCAGACAGAACTTTCACAAAGCACCTTTGGTACTTTCAGAGCCTGAGGCTCAAAGCTGAGAGTGGCCGCAGTGTCCCCGGTGCTGTGCTATGGCAAAGGGACAGGGATGGGGATGCAGGGAGGTGCCACATGGGGTATTCACCTTCCATCCAGTGACACTGAAGGTCTTCCCAGCACTCCCGACGATCACCGTGCGGTCCCACATCCCTTGCAAGCTGGCTGGCAATGAAAGGAGAGAAACCCCAATGGCAGAGCTCAGCATGCTCCTTTCTGGGCTGCATTAATGGCATGTGGGAGCTCTCTGCCCTCTATAATCCATGGTGATCTCTTGTGTTCATAGCACATCTTTCACCTGGATGAGCCTCAAAGCACATCCCAAGCAGGCAGCCAGGTTTCTCAAGAGCATCTCCTTTTAATTAAACATTTTCACAGGCATGTACCCAGCCCCAGGGGTTCCCGGAGATGCCAAGCACCATCACCCTGCATCAAGGTGATGGCATGTTACTGCAACTGGAAGAACAGGCTGAAATCGCGTTGAAATGGATTTCCTGAAACTATAGAGACACTCAGAAAACTGTGGCTTTACAAAGCACGGGGAAAAAAAATCAGTTTTGCTGAGCCAAGGAGCTTTTTGTTCTAGATCTCCCCTCTGACTGGCTCTGAAGTCAGGGCTTCTGTTTAGGACCTGGTTTGGAGGCTGAGGTTGAAGCGCAACAAAATACCTCCAGTGGGGATTTGTGCCTAGTACAGCTGTGCATGCAGGCAGCCCCCGGGATTTCCAGGGGATGCCAGTGAAATCCCATTCCCTGCCCCGAGCAGCCCCCCGGGCCCAGCCCAGTCCTGCCGCGTACCGATGCGGATGTGCTGCTTCCCGTCGTAGACCAGCCACTCGTACACCTCGTCGCTGATGCACAGCACGTCGTGCTTCACACACAGCTCCGCGATCAGCCCCAGCTCCCCGCGGCTGAACACCTGCAGCAGGCACAGAGTGCAGCAGAGGTACAGCAGGAGCGTTTCTGAGCCCCTGCCTGTCCCCACGTGTCTCTGAAGGTTGTGTATCCTCCTGGCACCATCTCCCTAACAGGGCAAAAGCGCTGCTGGCACAAAAGGCTCAAAAACACCAGGTGACTGAGCACAGCGTGTGGTGCCCCCACAACACCCACTTCTCTTGCGTGCAAGGAAAGTTGACTCACTGCTGCACTGCAAATGTGGCTGCAGCACCCCAGCAGCTTCCAGGGCCCAGCATGGCCAGCGGTGTTACCTTGCCCAGAGGGTTGTTGGGTGAGTTCAGGACGATGGCTTTTGTCCGTTCACTGAATTTAGAAGCCAGTTCAGCTGGGTCCAGCTGCCAGTCTGCACTAGACATCGATTTTCCATCTTTTGGAGGATTCTAGAGAGAACACAGGGGAATCTTGATTTGCTTTGCTACCTCTGCACTTCGCTTACCACTTACCTCTCTGCTGACTGTGCTGTGATTCTTCCCTTCTCCACCCACTCACCGGTCTCAAAGGGACAAACACAGGTGTCCCACCAGCCATTTTCACCATCGGCTCATAGCAGTCAAAGAAGGGCTCAATGATTATCACCTGGAAGAAAGGGACATGTCAGCATCCTCCTGGTCCTGCTCAGAACTTCCCTGAGGAGTGCAGAGAGCAATGGGAGGGACAGGACATTTTTATCCCTTAATTACTGTAATGAAGAACCTGTGCTGCCTGTGGGGAGTGTCAGGAAGGACACCGCCACTCAGGACAAAAAGGGTTATTTTGCTTTACGCAGAAATGAGGCAGTGCCCTGCAGCAGACTTCTGCCTTTGGAAGCTCAAGTACTGCAGAATGGGGATAAAACTGGTTTTGCTTTGGAAAAGGACAACAAAAACCAGCCTGCATGTCCCTGACGCAAGGCTGCCAGTGCAACAAACCCAAATCTTGCGTTACCTCATCACCTTCATCCACTAAAGCCTGGAAGCAGCAGAACAGGGCCTGGTATGCCCCCACAGTCACCATCACATTGGTCATAGGATCCAGGTCTCGTCCAAGCAGCTTCTCAAAAAACTGGGCTAGGACCTTCACCAGAGGCGGGTGGCCCTGTGGGGTGAGAGGAGGGTGGGAATTGGGTTGCAGAAGACTCCTAAACCAAGGATGAACCCTTGGAAGGGGGCTGGGAAGCCAAGAGCCCTGGGAGACATCTTCCAGCCCGGCTGTTTCAAACATCCCAGTAAAGCAGGGAGTTACAGCCCTGGGAACAGTGGGCATGGGTCGAGGCTGGATATGTGTTTTGCCTCATGTTTTTTACTGTTTATTGCTGCCTGATGAGCTCTGAAGCAGCCAGGGCTGATGGGGAGTGAGGGGGTAGTGCTGGGGAGGGAGATCTGTCTACGCACAAAGCCACGGGTGTACTGGTGCAGCATGTGGCTCCCCTCGCCGAGGGCTCTCGTGAATGCCTCTGTCAGAAAGTCTGGTGCAGGGAAGTCGGGGAAGCCCTGGCCCAGGTTCACCTTGGAGTAGGTAGCAGCCAGTTTTACAAACTCCACCCTGGAGAGAATGGAAAGAAAAGCACTTTCAGAGGGTCTGGGCAGTGTCCCGGCACCAGGTCTGCTCGCAGCATCCCTTTGAAAGGCAGTGGGGTCGGTGTCCCTGCTGCAGAGCCATCCTGCTGCTCACAGGCAGGCAGGACCAAGCACAGGTCATTTCAGACCTGTTGCAATTAAACCAAGGATGATGAACTATTGCACTGGGGGAATGGTTTTCATTTATTCTCCCAGGAAACAGCTCCTGTGGTCAGTGTGTGGTCACAGCTGAAAGCCTGTGGTGTTTTGTGATCACACTGGGCTGAGCAGGAGGGGACTAGAGGTTTTCAAGTTCATACCAGCTCTGTAAAATTTAGCAACTAGACACTGTGAAGGCCTCTGCAGAGGGCAAGGTGGGCTGAACTTGCTGCTCATCTCAAACCAAACAAGAGGAAGTTCACTGGCAGTTTGTAGCTTGAACCCAGGCACAGCACGGCCTTGGGGAAAGACCATTTAAATCTCTTCTTCCAACATGCAACTTTCCCAATGCCACATTGTGTCTGGCAGGATGGGAATGGCATTTGCAGCAGCCCTTCACCTGCCTCTCTGCTTCCAGTGCCCCAGGGTGAGCTTGGAGCAGATGCCAGGCTGCAGCCAGTGTGCAGCAAACACTTGGCTCAGGTTTGGGTGCCACTGGGATCATTTGGGTGGATGAGTCAGAGGGAGGGCGATGCTCCTACCTGCCTGGTATTGCAAAATACCTGATACAGCATAAAGTGAGAGCAGCAGGTACAGAACTGACTCAGGGTAAAGTCTTCTGGGACAAACTTGCTCTGATGTGCTTCCTGAACACATGCAAAGCAGTCAAGGGAAACTTCTGCTCTGTGCTGTGTGGCTGCTGTGGTTTCAACCCAGTTTTAGGATGCCTAAAACCACATCTACCACCTGGGTAAACCAGATATTCTTTTAACTCACCAGATATTCTTCTCTATTCCCTCCAGCCTCCGAGCTTGCACTGGCCTGGACATTTTTGCCTGCAGAGAGAAAGAAAGTGGGTTTGAAGCTTTTACTCATGTCAGTGAGGCCACAAAGGGGCTGTGGCCTCCCCAGGGAAGTTTTTCCCAACAGAAGGTATGCCCTTTACTATTGCTTCATGGGCTGTTCCTGACTGACCTTAGAGCAGTAAACCTGTTGCAGTGGTTTCTGCTTTCACTTACAAGTTTTGACAAGAATTGGGAAAATAGATGAACAAAAGAAGCTTTTGTACACTCACCAGGGAGGTGGCAATGCCTTAAACCTCACTACCTGTTGGGATTAGTCATGGGGTCAAGCTCAGCCAGGCTGTAACACCCAGGCCAAGGACCCCAGACCTCAGGCTTTTACTTTCCATAACCTCTCCATCTTCATGGGAGGGACCTCCTAACTCTACAAGCCATAAAATGCCCCCTTTTCCTAGAAGAACAAACTATTTTATTCCATGCTGCTCGATGAAGTAGCAGAAGTAGATACTCTTCTGTCCTGATGAAGTGCTTGGTGAGGGGGCTTGCTCTAGATCCTATAAAATGTGCAGGGTTTTGTATTTAAATTTCATGTCATACCCAAGCAGTAACTAGGTACAGGCAAGAGAGAGCCCAGCACAGAGGTTAGTGTGATGTACAGAGACACAGAGGTACCATGCTGTGACTGGTTTGCAATTTCCATGTACGTCAGGGCTCAGGGGAGTGCAAAGAAAGACAGTAGGAAACATTGAATGCAAAACCCTCCTTCCAGGTGGATAAGCACAGTGGGAGAAAGTAAGATGTGCTTGATGGGGAATTCATCATGAGGATGATGAAAAGCAGCAGAGGCAGAATTTAGTAACTCAGCAGTGCAGGGAAAAGGCACCCAGACAGGGAAGGGGCTGGAAACTGGAGGCAAATGATGCTCAGTGCACCACGAAGAGCCAGCGTGGGGGCACGAGGAGGGCAGCCCTGAAGCAATGAGTCAAGAAAACCATTGTCACTGCAGCAAATAAAATACATTTGAACTGAAACAAGGAAGGCATGTGAAAGCAGCTGAGGTGAGATGCAGAGATGGGATTTGAGGGGGTCTGTGCTCTGCCGTGCCAGGATAGTGGGGGGAAAACCGGGTCAGCCTCCTCCCAACGCTCAGCTGCAGCAGGAACTCCCCACTTACCTGCTCCCCTCTGCTGTTCCCACAGTACTGCACCAGAATTTGGGTAGTGCCCCAAGGATATTTTGTGCTGAGGTCCTTAGATTTTTATACAGCTTCAGCCCTTACCGGGGATCTTTGCGAACACCCTGCTGAGGAGCCCTGTGTTTCAGAGGGCTCCAGGTGGACTCTGCTCCACCGTGGTGCCAGGCAGGCAGCCAAGTGCAAGCAGAAGTCACTGGCTCCAGGGCAGCCTCTCCCCTCTCCCTCAGCCCAGCTTTGCTCTTTCTGCACAAGCTCATGGCTGTTGCAGTTACAAGACCTGGTGCCTGATTTGGGTGAAAGCAGAAGGATTTGTGGCTTGGGAAGTAAAAGGTAGCTGGAGGTGAAATATTAACAGCTCCAGTGCTGTTCTTGCAAGGTGGGGCTCCTGCAGGCCACAGGTCAGAGAATTTAACAGATGACCAAGTGTGATGGGGATTGGTGAGAAGAAGCTTTGAAATGCCCAGTTCTGAGGAATGGCCTTGTCTGCTTCAGGAACAGAAATAACGAATACTTTCTTTTTCTGATGTGCCCTCCATCCCACCCTATCCCCAGCCTGTGTGTGATGCTGCCATGGAGAGCAACACGGGAGCAGGACCATAGAGACCTAAAATCTGTTTCAGCCTGTTCTGGTCCCCAGACAGAAGGATGTGTTTCTCCAGGTGCAGTTTGCCTGGCAGCCACACAGGAGAGCTGAGTGCCAGTGCAGAAGACTTGGCATTCATGATCTTCCACCAACTCTGGTGGCTGTGTGTGACCGCCTTGCTCTGCACATTGGGATCTCTGAGTGGGATGCTGATATTTTCCAAGTACTTCGCAAGCCAAGAGGCTCTAGTAGAGACCATCACATGAAGCAACCCCACAAACAAGGAGCCTTCTCCTCTGTGAAGGGTATTCCCTTGCTTATGAGGATCCTTTAAACACGCTCCCTGGAAGTAAGCAGGCACAGAGGAAGTTGCACCAAAGTGGCTTTTCCTGATGTGCTCTGTCTGCTCCTGCTGCCAAGGTGAGTGGCCCTGGGCAGGCTGCCAGCCAGGAACAGTCCCACTGGGCATTCCATACCTCTGTGGAGCACGAGCTATGTCCAGCGCTGCTGTTCCTCTCCAGCAAGAAGTGACGCAGGGACGGTCCCGCTCTCCTGAGCATGCCACGGCTCCTGCTGTCTCACTGCTACAGGCACAGACCTGCAGTTCCCCAGAGACAAAGGAGAGGGCTGAGACAACTGCTCCACAGGGTTAAAGCAAATGGGTCCCTGGGATGGGCCAGGCCCAGATCCAAGTGGAGGTTGTTCTGCCACAGAGAGGAAAAGGCAAAATGAGCTGCTTTGTGTCATCACTGCGATGTCCAGCAGTGCTGGGGCTGTACTTTGTGCCCATGACACACACAGAATCAGGATCACAAGGGCAACCATGACTTCTGCTTCCTCTCTCCCAATCCAGGCTTCCCCCACTTTCCCCTGCACCGAGGAGAGTGGTACGGACACCAGCAAGAGGGCATCCTCTGGGAATCTGGTACTCAGCATCAGCTCCCCATCCAGTGTCACTGATCCCAGGTAACTCTTGTCTCTGCCCTTCTTCCCTTGCATCACCTTTACCTTCCTGACCCACACAGAGAATCTCTGGCCTCTCAGCTGCTGCCTCTCTGATTTAGCCACAAGTTTTATTCCAATTAACAGGATGTCATGTTATATCTCTAAAGTGATTTTGGTGATTATCTTTCCTTCAAGGCCCCAAACAAATTAATTTCTGTGTCTAAAATGCGGCCTGTTCCTTCACCTCAGGTTCCTTCAACTATTCTACAGCATTACTTAAACATGCAGTATTTAAGCTAAAATAAGTGAATGTTTTGTTAGGTACTTGAGGTAAAAGCAATCAGGCTGGAGGGTGCATGGAGCTTCATTATGACCAGCCATGAATTAATTTACCCATCTGCCAAAAAATTAATTAAAACAGGTTTGAAGCTGACCAGCCCACAGGTAAGCTCTCAGTACTCCTGAGGGCACTTTCCACCCTTACATGCAGGATGCGAGTCCCAAGTGTCTGCATTTTTTGTTATTTCTTAAAAAAACCCAACAAAGCAGCTGCCAGCTGAGACCAGTGGGGTTTTACATCTGTTTGCCAAGTGGGAAAAAACAGCACAATATATGGAAAAATGGGAAGCCAGAGCATCATATTGCTCATAACTGTGAAATCTCCACCTTGTGCTTGCATGACACGGAGATGTCGGGGAACACTGCTTTGGGATGCAAAGCAAAGGAGTCCTGGAATGAGGGGACGTACCCTGCAGGGGACAGAATCAAAGTGTGGCAGTAAAAAAGGCTTTATCAGATAGCAGCAAACTACAGAGCTGTGTAAGAGCTGTGCACAGGGCTGGGGACAGCTCCAGGGAGCAGCCGACCGGGACACCGCTCATTCTGGAAGGGTGCACTGGACTGAGCAGAGGATTTTGGAGGTGACAACCGGAAGGTCACCTCGGGGACTGGTCACTCACCACCTCCAGCCCGCGGGTCGCAGCCGTCTCCTCCATCCCGGTGCTCCCCAAGCCCCCCCACCTTGGCAGCTCGGGGGTGCACCCGGGAGGCTTTGGGGACACGGGTGTCCCTGGATGTGCCCCAGGAAGGGTGCACGACCAGGGCGGGTGCAGGCCGAGAGCAGCAGCAGCGCCAGCAGGAGCTGGCACTGGGGAAAAAGCAGCTGCCAGAGGGACAGCGGGGACAAAAACAACTTACATCGAGCTGGGCCGCGCTGCTTTATGCTGCAAAGCCAGGCACAGCCGCCCAGGCTGCCCGGGCACACATTCTGCCTTCTCAGCCCGAAAGGCTTCATCTGCGGCTGGGACTTCCTGGGAGGAGTCGCAGGGGCCGCAGGAAGGCAGGATTGGAGCTACAGCCCTGCTGGGAAAAGCGTACCGGGAAAAGGCTCCGAGGGGTTTGGCTGTCTGGGGAAATATCCCAGCTTGTTGTTCAGGTGGAAGCTGATGCTGGCCTAACTATAACGGCATAATTTTTGTGGTTTGGCTGTAAATACTTTGGCATGACAATGGCAGGGAATTTCCCTTTGAGCGAAGCCTGCGGTGATTTTGGAAAATGAATCTTTAAGTCAAAATCCTCTCGAAAATTTCATCCTGCAGACTTAATGTAATTAGAGAAGGGCTAAGTGTAAGGTCCATCAGAGGGTAAAGGCCTCCTGCCATGACACAACCTACAGCGGATCCTGCAGCATGGCCCGACCCCTGGGCTGTGGTGGGCAGGGATAGCAGCTCCAGGGGGGATTGCAGTGCGGGGATTCGTGTGAGAGCTGACAGTTGCTGCAGGGAGGTGTTGAGAGAAAACTGCTCTCTCTTCCCTCTTCCTTTTGTGACAAGGCTTTCCCTGCACCTATGAGTCAGGTCATGTAGGTCTCCTGAGTAATTTGTCTCCCTTTCACAGCAGGAAAAAGTGAGCCATGGGGAAAGGAAGTGGCTGCATCTGCCGTGCCAAAGGTCCCCAGTCCCAAACCGACATCCCTCAGGCATCCCTGAGGTGATTAAACAGGAGGAAATGTCTGTGCAGGGAGAAGAACACTCTGTTTTCTATATTTCTTTTTAACTCAAACACCGAAACAAGGAGATGGAAGGAAAACTTGGTTCTGTAAGAATGTTCACATCACATCCTGAGCCATCGAATGGCTCAGTGGCATTTTTCCCTGTGTGTTCTTTGCCCTGTCCTCTACCAGATTTGTGCCTTCTCTGGTTGTTGTTTGCCCCTGAACTGAGCTCGTTTGATTAGATATATTAGCAAAAAGCCAATTTGGCAGAAGAATGGCAAATTTTCTGTCGGGTCCATGAATTGAACCGTCTCAAGGAAAAAGAGATGTGGACAGGGAGGAGCAGGGAGAAAAAGGGCTGGACACAAGCCCACACCTTCTCTGTCAGGATTTAGATTTTATATTGGTCCAGCAGTATCATGAAACTTCACCTTATTGCTCTCTTGAAATCCAGCAGAAATTTCTGGATGAGGTCAGTGATGTAAAGGACACATCTGACCTTGTACTTTTTACTGTAAAACTCAAGGAAAGTTACGACCCTCTTTTTCTTCATGTCATTTTAATTTAACAAGTGCATCTGGACATGTACAATTCTTCATTAGCGTTGAGTTAAAAGAAAAATTAGCTGGTGCACTGGGCTGGTAAGAGTCTACAGCACTGTGTCCTGGCACTGGGATTCCAGCTCCTCTGGCACAGGTCCTGTGCCTGTGGCTACAGGAGGTTGCCAAGATTTATAATATTCCTAGACAGCCACAGATACACTTATTCTACTGTTACAGACATCACTGGTGTATAGAAGTTAAAATTGGCTGCACTTAACCGCTCAGAACCGCCTCCTGTACACTAATAAAATTACAACGAATGCCTTTGAACCATCCTTTATGAATTTAAAAAGACATTGTGCTGCCCAGTCACACAAGTAAAAATAACCACCAGTGAATCACTTTTTTCAGGCACCCCAAAGTTCACAGCAGCTGAAGGCGCTCAGCTCCGGCTGGAGATGGGGCGGCTCCTTTAATGCTGGCGCCATTTTGAGCGCTGCCCGGCACCAAGATGGCGCCGCCGCCCTCACTCCCCCCATCCCGTTCCCGCCCAGCCTCCTATGGAGCGCGCCCTGCACAAAGATGGCGCCGCGCCGGTGTCGCTGTGCCCGCCCCCAAGATGGCGGCGGGACGGGGTGATGGTGGCAGCGCCGACCGGGTGAGGTCAGATCCGGGGTGGGGCTGCTGCGGGCAGGGCGGACAAAAGGCGCCGGAGCGGCGTGAGGGAGGGCGGGGGCTGCGGGCAGGTGGGTGCGGTGGGTTTGTCTCACGGCCGTGGTGGGCAGGTGGGTGTGCCGCGCTCCCCTCACGGCACGGGCGGGCTGTGGGGCCGTGTCCCACCGTGGGGCGGCGTTCCGGAGGGAACGGGGTGGGACGCCGGGTCGGGGGGTGTCGGCTGAGGGGGCTCGGGAGCAGCGAGCGGAAAGGATTTGCTGAGTAACTCGGCAGCAATTNCCCGGGGCAGGGGCGTGCTCGCCCCGTCTGTGGGGCGAGGCAGGGCCGGGGTGTGCGCAGTGTCCCCCCAGCGAGGGGAGGACGCCGCTGTTTGTTACCTGCGGACGGAAGCGCGGTGGGGTTTATTTATGCCTCCCGGAGGATGTTTGTTTCTGTGTCCGGAAAGCCGCGGTGGAGTGGCGGGGGCTGGTGCCGAGGTGTGCTGGGTTGGGGCTGGTGCCCATTGCCTGGAGCGGGGAGAAGGTCAGAGAGTCCTCTTCTAGTGCTGCCTTTGCCGCACCGTGGTACGGCTAAAATGCAATAGCTTTGGTTTCCAGGGTGTTGCTTCAAAATCTGTCAGCCCGAATGGTAACTTCGGGACCAAGAGGAATGTACCCTCGGACATCCTCAGCATTATGGGGTTGGACTTTCTCCTACTGATGTCTGTTCTTTTTCATTTCCCTTTCTTGTTGACACAGTGCTCTCAGATGTTTCGCAGTCCTCTCCTACATGGCTGGGGGACTGGATGCTTGAGAGATCCCTCCAAGGATCTGCTCCCTTGCCTGTTTTCCCATGCCCCTTGCTGACATGCAGGAAGCAAGGAAAAAACCCAGCCCTGATGTAATTTTTGTCGATCGTGCTAAACTGCTGCCACTTCAAGAAGATCCATGTTGTGAGGGAAGGGGGCAGTTGCTTGAATCTGGAGTGGTCAGAAGTGTGATCTGTGCGTTCTGATACTCCTGATGCTAACATTTGAAGTGAATCAGGCTTTTCAGACTAGAAAATAGGCAGTAAAGTCATCCCTTTCCCCATCTAACAATAATTTGTTACTCTGTCTCTACCTGTGTAGGCTTAGTTGTGATATTAGTATTCAGTATCTCTTTTGGCTGGGTCTGCAACACCTGCTTTTTGGTAACTTCTGTTAGAATAACAGATGCTGGAAATGCCTTCCTGGTAAAAGTTTTACTTGGCTCCTGCAACTAGTTTCTTGGTTGTTCTTGCCGTATTTCTAGGTATCAGCATGTCTCTGGCTCCCAGTGATCCTCTGAGTTGTTAATTGCTTCTTAGATACTGTTTACTGAGCTTTTACATGTCCCTCTGTGAACTCGATCCCCTCTTTTTTGCTGATAACCTGTGTTTCATTTCAGGGAAGCTGTTCCCATGGCTTGTGGGGAGTGCAGCGCTTCAGCACTCACTCGGGATCCAGTACGTAGGAATATCAGCCACTTCCAGCACAGAGAACTGACGTGCAGATAGCAGAACCCTGCTGCAAGGTGAGGGCTCTGGGCCAGCTCTGAGTGGTCAAGCCAAAAACAAACCCCAAAAAACCCACGGTCCTGCTTAAACATAGATGCAAAGCACAGCACATGAGCTAATTGATATGGAGGAAAGGTGACTGGTCAGAGGGTGGTATGGGGAGAGTGGTGGTATTTAATTGTGGTGGTGTTAATTAAGTTCTGGGAGCACTTAGCCAGCTTGAAGACGACAAAGGAACTGAGCCTTGTCCAAAGTAGAATATAATTGCATATAGTCATCCATAAAACTAACTCCTGGCCACGTAAACCCTGATTTTGTACTGCACTTATCAGTAAATACAGAGGCTGCCCAGTAAATGTTTTGGTGACTGCTGCCTAAAGGGAGTGCAGCTGAGAAATAGGAAGAGCTGTTGGGTTTGGTGGGTGCCCTCCCTCTCCCGTGGGGTGATGTTTGTCCTCCTGTATAGGCATCTCCAGGCAGCTTCTCGCAGTGCACTCATCAGTCACCTGTGTGGGTGTCTGTGTTAGGCAATGACAGAAACTAGTTGCAGGAATCTCCCAGCTTCCTTGGTTCTGCACTGGGACAGTGATTAGAGGGATTGCACAATTCTGTGCCCAGCTTCATGATGGGAAATTCTGCCCAGCTTGGCCGTGTTCTGAGCAGGGATGTGCAGTGTGTTGATTCCAGAATAGAAGAAACCCCTAAGGCTTGTCTGGTGTTCTGGCAGTTCACTGACTTTTTTAATGTGCTTTTTTTTTTTTTTTTTAACTAATCTTGTCATAGTATTTGGAAACCCTTTTAATTCTTGTAGGTCAAAGACAATGTGCATAAATATTTCCCTAAAGCATGCCAGAAGCCATGTGTTAAAAGCTAATACTGCCATGCTTGAGATGTGAGTGCCTAAAGCCTTCCAGTGGTGACTTCCTGAAGCTGGTTGCATTCTAGTAGCTGGTGCAGGCAGTCAGAGAGATGGTCTGTGGTTTGGGGTTCCCTGATGCTATTTTTAAAAAATTTTAAATAAGCATTGAAAGTCACATGTATCAAATTATTGCTGTATGATTAGAGCAGGCTTTCAGAAGCCTTCATGTGCTTCTCCCACATACTAAAGAAGGATTTTGTTCAGTAGAGGACTTCAGAAGCAAGCCTTTTTATGTTGAATTGAGCTTAACTGGTATCTCAGAAAATAGAGGTGCACTATCTGGTGAGTCGTGCTGGAGAAGGGTTTTTTAGGATTTTTGTGTGGGGCTCATTAAGGTGAGGAGTGGTGTGCACAGCTATTGTTTTGGTAATGGTTAAGATGCAAAGTCTTCAGCTGCAGTATGGTGAGTCTCCTTTATGCATTTTTACTGGTCTTTTCAAATCCAGCCTCAGTTTAGGATATGCAGACTAATACTGAAGAGGCATTCAGCAGTCTGCATGTTTTGAAGAGTGTATCTTGAATGCTTTCAAGCAGCTTTTTCCTTAAACAGCTGATGTGGTGCATGTGTCTTGTATTGCAACTGGAAATCCAGTTCCTATAGCTGGGCTATATCTGCCCTTCCTTCTGCTGTGAAACTTTTGAAACGAAAAGCTATTCAGTCCTGACCCCCCTGCTGAAGTAACAGTGCTACCTTCACTTTGTGTACCAAACATTGTTAACATCTACTATAAAATTACCTTGGCAATTCACAAAGCTCCTCTGGCACTGCTGCTCCTGTAGCTTCAGCCTACTTCTGTGCACAGTAAAGGTGTGTGCTGGACTAGTTGACAGGTTCTCCTCTAGAGCTGTGGTTTTATCAGGCCTTGATGATGAAGGGCGAAGTGGTCTGTTCTTTATTAATTAATACAGTCAGAAAATGTTTTGAGCTGGAAGTCACAGTCACAGTTTTGGAGCTGGTGGTCCTGAGGGCAAGGCCTGTAGGGTTTAGGGAATATATGAAGAGGTAGTTGGTCCTCTTTTCTCAGACTGAGGCAAAATATTCATGTGCTGATAGTTGATGTCTTAATTGTCTTGCATTGCTCTTGTCTGTGTCGTCTTTCATCCTGACTGGCTCATCTCTTGGAGCTTTAAAAAAAACTGTGGCAACACCCATGGATTTGTGCATGTTGAGAAATTCTGTCAACAATGAATTAAGTTATCCTTGCTTTTACTCACTTTGAATTTAGTGTTGATTTCTTATCTCTTGTTAGTTAAGCCAAAACTCTGCTCTGTCTACTGTTCCCACTGAGAACTGAGAACAGCTGGTTCCTCCAGCTCTTGGTGCTGGATTTAAGTGCTGAAGAGCCCTCTCCTGCATCTGGTGAGGTGCTTGGAGCTGTTCTGGTTTTCTTGAGTAATTACTAACAGAATTAACTCAATCACTTGTATTAGGCAGCACAAGGGAGTCCTTCATTGTGTCCTGTTGGAAGAAGCCAGTTGTACTTTTCCAAGACAGCTCCAATGCCCTGTCCTTGAAGCATCTCTGTTATGGCAAAGAGAAAATTAATTTTGGATAGGAAGCCTGTGGCCATGTGCATTCATAATTTATAAGCTGACACAGCCATTTTGCTCTGGTTTACATCAGTGTTGCAAGTCATCTGATGGCACTTAAATTTACAACACCAGCACACAGTCCCTGCCCCAAATGTCAGTGATGCTGGTAACTGCAGACTGTGCTCAGTTCTGTGCAGCTGGGGCAAAACACTGTCAGGAGGCAGAAAATTCTGTTGGTGCAGCTGTTCTTCCCTGTACTTGTCAGGACACGCGTGGTTGTGTGATGGTAAACAGGAACTGTTGTGCTAGAATGTTAAGACTGACAGTCTTGCATCTGACAGGAAGAGTCAACTAGTGGGTAGCTGTAAAGATGATAAAATACTACCCATAGTATAGGTGGATTATTCTTTTTAATGAACTTCAGTAAAGACAATGTGACGCAGTGGGTTCACTTCATCCTGCTGCGTCTTGTGGCTTGGGTAGGGCTGAACTTTGTGAAAACCACCTTACCCTGCTCTCAGTGTTGGGTTCACTGCCTGTTCCACTGAGAGAGGAGTGTAAGTTCTGGCAAAGCTGCTGTTCCACCACTCTGCTTGTCTAAATGATAAATGACCTTTTTAACTTGACATAGAATCATAGAGTGGTTTGGGTTGGAAAGGACCTTAAAGATCATCTAGTGATCATGTTCACTTCTCTCCCTCAGAAGATGTTTTGTCCCACAGGAGGGATTTATCTTTTTAAAGCAGAAGGGGCCTGATATAGGACTAACAGTTATTTAGGGCTTCGGCATCTGGCTTCACTGCTGTTTTGTTCTAAACAGCAAAGGACAAAACAATCTGAGTTGTTCCATCTCATGTCTTGGGCTTTTCCAGTTGATCACATGGCTGTCCGTGAGCTTGGAAGGTTTTCTGAGGGGTGCCTGAAAGCAGCTCTGTTTTCAACCTCCTTTTTTTTTCCCCCCTCTTAATTCTGGACCTAATAAACATGGGGGAGGAGACACATAAATTCCCAGTCCCATTTCTGCCCAGTAAGCTCTTGCATTTCCTGATTTTTGAACAAAGAGCTCTGTGTCATGTCCTTCTTTAGGATTTCAGGTGGCAGCATGCTGAGGAGGGAAGCTCTGCTCTGTTGAAAACTTACTGTAACGTGTTGTAGCTCGTCAATAATCAGGGCTGTAGTCTTGAAAGCATCAAGGCTTTTATTTCCTTCATCCACCTCTGATGCTGTCAGCACTTGAACAACTCCCTCTTTCTCCGGGCTTCTGAGAGGTAAGAAATCCTGTCAGCAGGGTTTGACTTGTGCTTTGCAGTCCACAATCTTAAAATTAAATCAATTGATAATTAAAAGTATGTGTAGAGGAAACTAAAGGGTTGCAAGATTCAACATAAAATTCATCCACGTCTACTTACCCAGAACTGTTTTGTGAGACTGATTCACTTGAAAGCTACACGTGACTAAAGGTGAGGATTTTCTTCAAATCAGGGAGGTTTGTGCATTCTTGTGTGTGTCCTGAGGTTGTACATATTAAATGCTCTTTGGCCACTAGCTTTGTTGGTAACAGAATGGCCAACAGAAAAGAGGAGGCTGGATAAAGTATTCAGCAATGATGAGTCAAGCTGACAAACTGGCCAGTGAAACAGAACAGTGATGTTGTTTCTGTTCACCCTGTCCCGAGCTGGATGTGCTGGCCAACAGCTGCAGGCTGGAATTTGAAGCACTGTTCAGCTAGGTGTCTGTTGACAATAGGTCAGTCTTCAATTTTTTAGATTAAATGGTTTTGGATAGAGGAATTGTCCAAATCGGAGAACAGTTACTCTGTTAATACCTGTGGTTTGTGGGAAGCATTCATGCTCTCAGCTCTGTCAGCCTTTAAGAAGATACTTACTGCTTTTATGATGCCTGTTAGCCAGATACGTTTAATCTTGTTTCTGACTGGTTTTACTGTGTAGGTGTGGTTTGCTCAGAATGTCCCTGTTATTCCAACATGAGTGATTATCTTTCTCCTCCAGGTGTGTCTGGTAAAACACAGGATTAGTACTTGGTGATGCTTGTGGTTGGCTGAAGGCTGGGTAGGTTTGGCAGGCTGGTTATGTAAGTCTGAAACTGCTGTTCCTTCTCTTGAATCAGCATTAGTGGGGAGGCTGTAGGTTTGTGCCCAGCAGGCTGAGGCAGGGATGGTCCCTGGCAGGATGCAAACCTGGATCCAGGTGAATTTGCAGGCCCTGAAGAGGTATGTAGTAGCCAAACATGGAATGTGTAAGTATTTCAGGAGCATATTTATCTATGCTGGATTGATCCTGTTGTATGCTTTGGCATACAACAGATCTTTTACTGAACGTTCTCGGATGTTGCTGCTCTAAACTGTCCTGAGGTGGTTCTATATAGGATATAGAAAAGCTCAAAGTAATGTTGCTTGATGTAGCTGAAACCATCCAATGTAAAGTAATTTCTGAGGAGGCAGGGGCTGAGGGACTGCTCAGGGACTCTGTGGTAGCAAGGAAAGCTCCGTGGAATGCAAAACTTGAAACCTCTTTGAGACAGCCACTTGTAAGATTCCCCCCCACTCCCCCTGAAGCCTGTCTATTTAATTTTACCCTTGGAAAACTGACTTTCTTATGTGTCTGATAAGATGGCAGGAGTTTAGACAGAGAAGTTTGGACATACCAGCTTATGCAAGTTTAGTGAAGTCAACTTGTCCCTAAAGCACACTTTCAAAATCTCAGTATTGATGACTTCCATGTGGCAGAGGTAACTACACTGCAAGTAAATTGCCTGTTCCTGAGCTCCAACTGGAGGGTTCTGCAATTTGAAGTATATATATGAAGGAGCTTGGATCCTTCTTTCACCAACACTGCGCTGACACTGAACTTCCTTTTCCATAGCTGTTCCTGTCCATAAACTCAGTCACTCAGTTCAGGTGTTCTGTGCTCAGCCCTCGGCGAGGCTGCGTGGTAGAAGTGACTTGGCAAATAAAGCTTCTCCACAGTGAATACTTCGCTGCTGACAAAGTGTCCTGGAATCCAGCTCTTAAAAAAATCTCCCATCTGCTGGTCCTGTGGATCTTGGTCTGCTCTTGGTCACAAGGGAGGTAACTTTATTTCTGGCCAACTCTCTTCGTGCAAGGATTGCTCCCAGTCCTATGCCAGAATAATACCCTCCATGTAAATCCCTCTGTTCTACTGCCCATGTTGGGAGAGTTGATGTTCCAGCTACCTGCATGTTTTCTTCCTGTAAAGTGGTGGAAGTCCCAGTCCTTGTGTGAAGAATCCTTCTGTGCATGGGAGAACCAAGTGACAGAGATGACCAGTGAGAATTTGACTTTTAGTCTGCTATTGCCATCCACCCCAGCAGCAAAACTGCTCTAATCCAGCATGGAGAACGTTGCAACAAGAATTGATCCAAAACTATTACAAGGTGGAATTCACAAAAAAAAAGATGACATTTGATGACAAGTTACATCTCCTGATGTAGAAACATCAGGAATTAGAATCGGATTGCCTGCATAGGGAATCTGGGTGAGGAGGGATGTGACTTTCCCCATATACTTTCTGAGGTTTTTGCTGGGTACTGTTCCCTATTACTGCAGATGCTGGGAATAAGGTTAGATAAGACATAGAAAATTCCAGCTCCTGCAAAGGTGGCCCCTAGTTTTATTGTTCTTCTTTGGGACTTGATAGGGGTCTCCACTGCTGCCAGAAGTAGGAATTTGCTGTGAATGTTCTTTTCTTCCTCTAGTGCCCCTGTCATTGTTCCTGGAAGGCAGGAGATTTCCTGCTCCACCCTGTTAATTGCTGACACTGAACTGTAATAGATTCTCATGGGATGCTCATGATTTTTTTTTCAGCTGTCTTGTAAGTGCACAGTGTAAAGGGGGATTTCCTACCCCATGTAACTGGTAAGCAGAATTAGGGAGCCAGCTGTGCTGATTTCTTTTTGGTTTCCTTCCTACGTATTCTAAGCTACAAATCAAAGTGAGTACAAGGTTCATTTCTTGTGAGAAAAAATTAGGCATTTTCTGGATTGAGCAAAACGAGTAAACCCAGCACTACAATTCTAGTCTGCAAATGTCACGAGACCCTAATTCCTGAAAAGAGATCGTCCCAGTTTCATAAGCCTACTATGAAGGGTCTGGTATTTCCTACAAGTTTCTCCACCAAGAGGGATGAAGGAGGAAGCAGGAAAAAGATCTTTGAGGACAAGTGGTATCTAGGCAAGAGGAAAGAGATAAACATATTGTTTTCCCTTGATATGGCGTAGAAGGAGTAAGTTCTTTCATGAATAGCTGTTTAACTGCTGGATTCATTTCAGCTGTTCTGGTGAGTAGAGAGAGCTTCTGTACCCTGCTTTATCCTGGAATTATTATTTCTGTAGTATGCACAGACAGCTCTTCCTAAATGTATCTCACACATGGGCTCTCTCCTCCCTGAGGCAGATATGTATTCCGAGGAGGAACCTGAAATGCTTTGCCTAGGGCTTGCAGCAAGGTAGTCACAGAGCTGGGAGGGAGGCTCTGAACACCTTGTCAGTCTTCTCTGGCTGCTCAGGTGCTGTGCAGAAGAGGTTCAGCTTTGTCTGCTCCCTCCCCTGTGGATCCGCAATACTCCTGCCCTGTTTAGTGCAGTTCCTTCTGCAGAGGTGTGTCAGCTGCTTCTCAGGGGCTCTGCAGTCCTACAGGACATTTTTTTCCTCTGACAGTGCTCTAGATGGCTGTTTTCATCCCTTGTTTGTGACTTTACTGGTTGATCATTAATAGATTTGCTGTTCCTTGTTTTAGTGAATTTCTAGAACAGTTAATGTCACTTTGTCTCTTCAAATTACCCACTCAAAAAAAAAAAAGTGGCATTTCCCTAGTCTGTCTTTTGTTATAGCCTAATGTAGTGTTGGACCTGGGTGGGCAGAAGGAAAAACATTACTTCAGGAATGGTTTTCATTTATCAGTCTACTACCTGTAGTTGCTTGAGACCTTCCCAAGTAGCACTGAGCCAAAGCTGTCATTAGACCATTTATTGTTGTAAACAGCAAACCAAAGAATAGAGTTCTGTATTTAGTGTCTCTAGGGAATTTGGTGCTTTTTGAGTTCATGGTAGGAATGGCTTTCTTTGCAATTCAGTGATGGAAGTTCATTTTAAATAAAAGCTTGAATTCTACCAAAGCAGGTGGTGTGGGCATCCCCCTTGTCACAGAAAGCTTTGTCCGGGCCAGTGATACTGAGCTTTCAGCCCCCCAGGACTTGCTGGACTGTCTGTACAAATGAAATCTTATGGCTTGGGGTAACACAACTGAATTTTTGTTTTCTCCTTTATACTTGAATTGTGTGAGTTTCAAAATGACTGAAGGATTAGTGCTTGTCCTGCCCCTGAACTTTGCTGGAAGGATGCTGTGGTATTACTGCTTTTTCACCATCATTAGAATGAGTTACAGTGACTTCATGTTCTTCTGTGTTACCTGTCAAATAGGGGAATTTTGTGAGCTCCATTATCCATGGATCAGTCAGGCTTCAGGGCTTTCTAAGGCTTGTTGCAGAGCATGCTCAAAGTTTCATCTGGAAGTCTGAAGGACAGAACAAGCATTGCCATCAGGCCTATGCTTCCCAGAACCTTTTGGTTTCCTTTGTGACACTTAAATCCCAGCTGAGATGAACTGTAAGTGGGAGTGGTTGGTCAGAGAAGCAAATTCTTCAAAGTATGTTTCCCTCTTCCTCCTTTTCTGAAGTAAGTAAGGCAACAAACCCAGCTGCTACAGCATTTCAGTACTGAATTTATCAGAAGGCAAGTGGCTAATCTTTCCTTGGAGAATTAACACAAAGGAAGGAAGCCAAAATTACTTACTTGGAAAAGTCATACTATTGGGCAATAGCATGACTCCTTTCTCTTTTCCAGCTTGCTTTATGAATGTCATAATGAGTTGCATCAATGAAGTGGTTATGGGAAATACAACTGTATTTTATGTAGATCTTTTTCCTTGCCCCTTCAATCTGAGAACCAGCCATATGCAGAATTTTTATGTAGAAGCAGTAACAAACCAATGATAAATATGCTTTATGTGTAGATTTTATCACTTTTAACAGTGCTGGCAAACTCCTTCATCCCTGAAATAAAATACCTAGATAAAACAGTAAATTTCAAATACGGGTCTGGTTAAAGGAGTTAAGTCTGCCCTGTGAGCTTTCTTTAAATGTGTCTTGCCCCATAGACTGCTAACAATAAGTACCAGTTCTGAGGTTTTGTGACGATTTGTCTGTCAGGGAAGGCTGAACAAACTTCACTGCCTGGGCTGTAGCAAATGACTCACAGGCAGCCTCATTCGTCTCACAATTACCTGAAATTGCGTCTCAGCTAATTCCAGTCTTGCTATACCAGCACTTAACAAGTGTTTTCTCATGCCCTCTTGAAGAGCATAACAAAACCCTTTAAGCTGTTTCTGGTTTGCTTCCAGGTGAATCATGATTCCAGTCACCGAGCTGCGCTACTTTGCTGATACTCAGCCAGCCTATCGCATCCTGAAGCCGTGGTGGGATGTCTTCACGGATTACATTTCCATAGTGATGCTGATGATCGCCGTGTTCGGAGGGACGCTTCAGGTCACCCAGGACAAAATGATTTGTTTGCCCTGTAAATGGGTTACCAAAGACTCTTGCAATGACTCTGTCAGGGGATGGACAGCGGCAGCCCCGGAGCGTACCTACTACAACACTAGTCTTGTTCCCTCTGCTGACTCGGGGCCTACAGGGATCCGATACGATCTGGACCGGCACCAGTACAACTATGTGGATGCGGTGTGTTACGAGAACCGTCTTCACTGGTTTGCCAAGTATTTTCCTTATCTAGTGCTGCTACATACCCTCATCTTTCTGGCTTGTAGCAACTTCTGGTTCAAGTTCCCAAGGACCAGCTCCAAGCTGGAGCATTTTGTGTCTATTTTGCTTAAGTGTTTTGACTCTCCATGGACAACGAGAGCACTGTCTGAGACAGTGGTGGAAGAGAGTGATACCAAACCAGCATTTGGAAAAATGAATGGCTCCATGGACAAAAAATCCTCCACAGTCAGTGAGGATGTGGAAGCCACTGTTCCCATGCTGCAGAGAACAAAGTCTCGAATTGAGCAAGGGATTGTGGACAGGTCTGAGACCGGTGTCTTGGACAAAAAGGAAGGTGAGCAGGCCAAAGCACTCTTTGAGAAAGTGAAAAAGTTCCGTACTCATGTGGAAGAGGGAGACATAGTTTATCGCCTGTACATGAGACAGACCATAATCAAAGTAATCAAGTTTGTTCTGATCATTTGCTATACTGTGTACTATGTCAACAACATAACATTTGATGTGGACTGTAAAGTGGACATTGAGAGCTTGACTGGCTACAGAATGTACCGCTGTGCTCATCCTTTGGCCACTCTTTTCAAAATCTTGGCTTCTTTCTACATCAGTCTGGTGATTTTCTATGGTTTGATCTGCATGTACACGCTGTGGTGGATGTTGAGGCGGTCGCTCAAGAAATACTCCTTTGAGTCCATCCGGGAGGAGAGCAGTTACAGTGACATTCCTGATGTGAAAAATGACTTTGCTTTTATGCTCCATCTGATCGATCAGTACGACCCCCTCTACTCCAAGCGCTTTGCTGTCTTTCTGTCAGAGGTGAGTGAGAACAAATTGCGGCAGCTGAACCTCAACAATGAGTGGACTTTGGAGAAACTACGCCAGAGGATCACCAAGAACTCTCAGGATAAGCTGGAATTGCATCTTTTCATGTTGAGTGGCATTCCTGACACAGTCTTTGACCTCATTGAGTTGGAGGTCTTGAAGCTCGAGCTTATCCCTGATGTCACTATTCCCCCCAGCATTGCTCAGCTCACCAGCCTTAAGGAACTGTGGCTTTACCACACAGCTGCCAAAATTGAGGCCCCAGCCCTTGCCTTTTTGAGGGAGAATTTGAAATCTCTCCACATCAAGTTCACAGACATTAAGGAGATTCCTCTTTGGATTTATAGCCTGAAGACACTAGAGGAGCTTCACCTGACTGGGAATTTGAGCGCTGAAAACAACCGGTACATTGTGATAGATGGACTGAGGGAGCTGAAGAGGCTGAAGGTGTTGAGAATGAAGAGTAACCTCACCAAACTGCCGCAGGTGGTGACAGATGTTGGTGTGCATCTTCAGAAGCTTTCCATCAACAATGAGGGCACCAAGCTCATTGTCCTCAACAGCCTTAAGAAGATGGTCAACCTGACAGAGCTTGAGCTGATCCGGTGTGACTTGGAACGCATTCCTCACTCTATATTTAGCCTCCACAATCTGCAGGAAATAGATCTGAAGGACAACAACCTAAAGACCATTGAGGAAATCATCAGCTTCCAGCACTTACATCGTCTCACTTGCCTTAAATTGTGGTACAACCACATTGCCTACATCCCCATGCAGATAGGCAACCTGACCAACTTAGAACGCCTTTACCTGAACCGTAACAAGATAGAAAAGATCCCTACCCAGCTCTTCTATTGCCGAAAACTTCGGTACTTGGATCTCAGCCACAACAACTTAACTTTCATACCACCAGATGTTGGACTTCTTCAAAACCTGCAGAATCTGGCTGTGACAGCCAACAGGGTAAGTGAGCAAAGAGCTGAGTTGCTGTGTGAGGAAATAGCGCTGGCACTTCTGTTATCTGTGTGATTAAACATGCTACAATGGTCCTGTGGATACGACTGGCACTGCTTTTGTATCTCTCTGAGGGGTTTATCTAAGGCAAAACATTGCCGATAGCTCCAGGGCAAGCCTGTCTTCCAAGAGCCCTTGTTCTGTTGCATTTCCTCTCAACAGTGAGACTGCTTCCAAGTGCAACTTGGAGTCTGTTTAGAAACTCTGCAAGTCAGTTGTTTCTCTGCAGTTGGAAGCGTGTAGTCTCTAGATTGACATCGATTTTGGGCTTAAAATGGAGATCTGAGAAACTGTAGTCTTAATCTAAAACTATGTACATACACTATGGGAGCAGCCATGTAGGGGATGAATGTCTGTGGCTTACAGCTTTCCTTAGAGTACTTTGCATTTGCAGGGAGTACTCCGTAATTTGGTCTTGTAAACGTGTGCTTTTTGTTTCAGTCTTAACTGTAGGGCAGATTACAGAGGATGACCAAGTGTGCTCTGCTGCCTGGTTACCATAAACTGTTTCTTGGCTTGTGTTGGAGGGTGTTTATTTGCTTAAAGCAAACGATAACTCACATGAAGTTTTTTTGTTCCTTTGTTTAAGACTAAGGAGACTTCATTTACCATGTCTGACAAAGTTGAAGCTTTCATTCATTCTATCTGCGAATTCCTGGGAGACCCTCTTTTTCCCTTTGGGTTTATTATCACATAAAGTTGAAAGAGCCTCTAACATAAATAGAAATTGCAAACAGACATAATTAGGTGCTTCTGGGTTCTTCTGGGACCAAGTAGAATTGTCCTGGTGCAGTGCTAGTTTTCACTGTCATACATCAAGGTCCTTCCTGCTGTTGGCAAGATCTGTTCCTGGCTGAACACTGCCAGATTGCTTGTGAGAGACACAGAGCAGCTTGAGTGTGGTTTGGCTTTTCACAGAAGTGCTCTCAAACCAAGTATTTAATTGCTAAAGCATTTCAGTATTAGACAGGGTTCCTAAAACTCCAGCCACATTTTGAGGTTAGTGTCTGAAAGCTTGTTGTGCCTGCAGCATAGGGGAAGACAAGGGGCAGTCGTTCAGCAATTCCAGCTGAACAGCTGCTCACTGGGGTTTCCTGGCACTGGATGATGATGCATCTGCTTGTGTGGGTGGCTGAAGCTCTGGTAAACTTTGTGGTATGTTACTGTTCAGAACTCAGAGAATTCTGCACCATTTGCCTTCTGGCAGCCTTCCTAGCACAGTTTCCCAAGGGTTAATCTGCAGTGTATCCTCTGCAGTTTAGGGGTGGAGCATTTCTTGGATGAGAGGAGTCAGAGACAGCTCCATTTTCTGCAGCACAGTGTGGCACCACCCATTTCTCTCTGGAAAAAAAACATGCAACAGGAAGGCTGGAGCAGCCTTTGCTCTGGTGTGTTCAGAAACAAAAGGTGATGAGGACCCAATGGAACAGCCAACCTGTTTGTGTCCTCTGCAGGTACCTGGGCAAACCAGAATTACACTGGGGCTCTGACAGCCTGGTTACTCCCAGTAAATGGTGACAGCAAGAAACACAAGGACTGGTAGACTGGCACTTCCCAAGGCCAGAAATTATCTCAAATGTCCTCTCCTAGCTCAGCAGTCTTAGTAAACAGAGACTTCTGGAGTTGGCTGGCACTACTGTCCCGTTCTGGAAAGCAGGCTGTTATAACATATTGCTTCCTTCCTAAACCAATACTTGTCCCTCAAATAACTCTATTATTTTCAAGAGTCTGTGATCATATGTTGCTGTTTGTAAAACACTCCAGTACCCGTAACAATGACTGCATTGAATTGTCTCTAATTGGTCTGGTTTCATCTTGGCTTTTCCTTAGACTCCTCCTCATTCAGAATGGATTACAGGCTAATTTAGCCACAAATTATATAATACATAATTTGAGTTTTAGAAAGGTCATGTTTGCTTTTAAAGGCAAACGGTAGCCTCCAAACTGAGACTTTGTATTAAGGGGAGAATCCTGAGTTGCTGCATTTAGTTTCTAATGTAGTGTTTGCTAAACCTTAGCCATAGTAAGAAATTCTTTGGGAAGACTGGGCTATTACAAGGATTTGTTAGAAATAAGCCTTATTAAATTAGTGATTCATGGTTACCTGAAGGTGGTGCTTGGAAAGCTAACAGCTGGTGGCTTCATTTCTGTTGTTGTATTTTGGCCCTGTAAAAAACCCCTATGACTCGGAGCCTAGAAAGTCTTTGCAACGTTTCACAGCCCTACAGAAATGGTGGAAGAAGATTCTCAGTTCTCAGGGCCTGGAGGCTGTACCCATGTAGCCTCTGCTCATCTTACAGCCAAACTAGAAGTCCTGACTAAATCCAGTCTTTGTTCAGTATAATGTCAACTGTAGAATGGCTTCTTAAAGCAGAGGAACCAAGATCCAATGACAGAATGAAGGATTTGGGATGGAAGGAAGCCAATACAAATGGAAGCCTGGGGCAGTATAGGCCAGCTGTGAGCAGGTTTCTGATCCTCTAATCCTGGCCTTGGAGACAATATCTGCTTTAGCCACCATCATTGGTGATCTCTTGTAACTAGTGCAGTGGAATCCATAAAATCATGGTGCTGGAAGCTCTGAAAGCAGAAACTCACTCAAGGGAGAAGTGGATGATTGGAAACAATGGCTCTGTAAACCTTGGAGCTTCGTGTTGGCTTGTTGGTCACTTGTGAACTGTGTCTGTGTTTGCTGGTGACTTTGCCTATGATTGGTTTCTTTTTTTCAGATTGAGAGTCTCCCACCAGAGCTGTTCCAGTGCAGGAAGCTGAGAACCTTGAACCTGGGAAACAACGTGCTGCAGTCACTGCCCTCCAGGGTGGGAGAGCTGACGAATCTGTCACAGATAGAGCTTCGAGGGAACCGCCTGGAGTGCCTGCCTGTGGAGCTGGGAGAGTGCCCGCTGCTGAAACGCAGTGGGCTGGTGGTGGAGGAGGACCTGTTCAACACCCTGCCCTTGGAAGTCAAAGAGCGTCTGTGGAGGGCAGACAAAGAGCAAGCTTGAACCCCTGAGAAAGGGAAAAGCCTCTTACCTACTAGAAGGAAGCAAAAGGCCATTTCAGTCCCCTTTCACCCGGATGCTCCCCTTTCTCCACTCCGATCACTATCAGACTGGCCAAGGAGTCCTTGACAAACATGACTCTGAATGAGTCAGCTTCCTGCCTCAGATGCAGGATGGGGGAGGCTTGGGATCAGGATGAGGATCAAGACAGATTAATTGGCCTCTGTGCAGGGCCTGGGGGGAATTAGAGGTGTTGCTGTTCTTCTGGACAAGAATTGGGGTGAGGTGGATGGTGCTGGTGAGAAGAAATGACCTTTGAATGGAGGAGAAAATGAATGTGGGAATTGCTGCATTGCTCCTAATAGGGCTTATATGTGTCAGGGACTGAGGGAGTCCAGTGTCCTGCAAGCAAAGATCAGGACCTCTTGGAGGACACCTCTTGAACCTCCATCTCTGTGACACCTGGTACTGCTGCCCTCTGACTCAGATTCAGTCAGTGAGGCCCCAGACTGGGGTGGGATAGGACACAGACAGCTGATTTTATCTAGATGCTGGCATTAGGATTTGGGAGATAAACATCTTGCAGCTGCTTGAAGGCAGATTTTTTTTTTTTTTACTGATTTTCTTTCCCCTTTGCACACTCCCCACCTTCTCTGCCCCTGGAGAAGGAACCAAACTATGCTCCTTTAAGATTGCACTACTGTAAGGGTTTCAAGTCACTTGTGTGGGTGAGTAGATCACAGCATCCTTCTCCCGCTGATGTCCTGGGGGCACTAACTGACACAATTCCAGAGCTTTAGCCTGTTCTGAAATGGATGGTTATAGTGCAAGTGGGAGAGCTGGATAAAAAGCAGTTGGACTGTCTATCTACTTTCTCAGAAGCATCGAGTTGCTTCAGGATCTGGCTTTTAGTTCCAAGCTACTTTTTAATTGCTGGTATTTTGTTGCATATCAAGTAGGGATGTACAACTGGCCAGTGTGTCTGGGGCTCTCATGGGGTTGGAGAGGAAATTCGGGTTTCCTCTGCACCTCTTGTCCCCCATCCTGCCTTCCCCCACAATTAAGTTGTTAAATTAAGTTGTTCAGTGCTCTGCCAGTGTTTTTCATGGATGCAGTCTAGAGAGCTGCTTGATTGTTCTCTTCTGTTGTTCCCCTCACTTTAACAGCTGTCACTTCCTGTTACACCTCTTGACCTAAATAAGATGCTAATGCTGATTGAACCCGGTGCTGGAAAGGAAAACTTGTCCTCCTGTTTCTTCCCCTTTTCATTCCCTCGGTGTTAAGGAGGAGAATGAGAATTCTCTGTGGACTGAGCTCTTCTGGCTTCCTGGAACAGAGCAGCCTTTACTGAAACAAGTTTGACCTGTTTGGTGGTATTTGACAAAAACCCCCTCAACCTTCTGGGCTGACAGAGGTAGATAATGTGTAACAGTTACTGATGATCATGTCCTTAAGGTGGGGTGGTTAAGATGCCTCCAGGACACAAAGGTCTGCGCTTTTCCATCAGAAGGAAGAGGAGGTGCCTGGACCTACAGGTCCTGGTTGTAACATTCTGCATCAGACCAGCAGGTCAGCTCCAAGGTGCAGTGCTGCAAGCTGGGGCATGAGAAGTTTGGAGGCCTCCCATATGTACAAAGGGGGAAGCTACATCCAGCTCCAGAGTGATTCCTGACAAGCTGCCAGTGAGTGCCCTGGCTTAGTGGATTGTGGTGATCCCGTGGATGTTGGGGCAATAAGGCACAGTGTGGCTCTCTTCATCAGATGTAAGATATGAAATATATATATACTAAATATGCTGAAACCATGAACAATGTTAACTGGACTCTGGATTTATTGATGTTCAGATGCTTAAATAAAGCTACATTAAAATCAGGAGATCTGTTTATAAAACTGCTTTTAAGAAAAGTGTAAATCTTGCTTTCCTTATTATTATGAAAAGTCCATTCATTATGAAAAGTCTAAACAGTCCAGGGTATAATATAATTAAATCTCCATCTGGGAGGCAAGGCACTCTAAAAGCTTTTCTGGCTTCTAATAGGGTTAGTGTCTTAAAATTGTGTTAGAGCTGGGGCCACAGCTCAAAGGATGGGGAAGGACTGACACTGATTGGATTGTATTTGTATTCGCCCAAGCATTTTGGATCACAGGAAAAGCAGAAATTGCTAGGTGGGTTTTTCTTCTTGAGTAAAGCAGGAATGGCTTCAGGCTTAGCTACAGAAATTCTGTTTTCCAGTCAGTTCCCTGTAGTGGATGTGGGGGCTGTTTGGATGGTGAAGGCAACTTTTTTCCTTTGTGCTAAAAGATAGCACTGAAGAGTAATGGCCACTGAATGGAGACTTGGACTCTGTTTGCTATTCAAGGCCACTGGGTGACTGTTTTATTACACATGTATTTTAGACTAGGCAGGGATGAAAGGGCAAAGCATCTCCTGACAGTCACAAGAGCAGTGAGATTTCTCCAGGATGTCCAGATTGGAGATGAGTGCTTTGACTCTTGATTCCAGGTGTGGTCTTAGTTATACAACCTAAACTTTGCACAGCTGGGTTAGAGTTTCTATAAGCTGCTCCTGAAAGTGTGCTGCAGTGCTTCTAGAAGCTTGCAAGCCTCCTGAACAGCTCTGTATCCCAGCATGATGGGTGAACAACAGGCTGTTCTGCCAGAAGGGAGGGACTGCCTCCAACTCCTGATCAAGTCACAGTGCTGTGTTCCTGCTGCTTCCTGAGTAGAGGCTGCCCTGGGCCTGAGGTGTGCAAAGCAATTCTAAGACAGGCTGGTATTGATCATGCATGAAAACGCCAGCTTTGTGCTGCTTTTGCAATAGTCTGAGCTTAACTCCTGATTATGGCTGCTGGGGCTCGAGGGTTCCCTGTGTGGCAAAATGGGGATGAGCAGTCTGACAACGTTTTGTACCAGAAACACAGGTGGCACAAATACACTGTCACTCAGGAAGACAGCAATATGTATTACATGCTTCTGATGCATGCTGCTTGGTCTCCCTTTTGATTCCAGAGTATCAGTCTTGGATGATGAGATGGAAAAAGCTTTAAAATGTCCAAGGGTAGGATCTAGACCACAAATCCTGAACGTGTTTATGACTGAGGACTGCTGCAAAACTCAACCCACAGCAGAGCAAGTCACTCACTTCCCAAACTTTTCTAGACTGCTCATTCTGTGAGGGATGACCTTACATCAACAATCCTTCCTCATTTGCAAGTATTCAGTCCATGAATATTCTGTATTTTCCTTTAAGTTTCCATCAGACTGAAGCTTAGGGGGTTTATTTCTGACACAGATCTGTGCATTCACAAAAAGCATTCAGTTTAAGCAGGCAGTCACTGCCCTGGTCAGTGTCTTGTTCTCCTGACAGGCTTTTCAAAACAGTTACAAACCAGGTTATTTATTAGCTGCTAAACCATACAGCAACTTGAATTAAACCCACCTGTTTCCTTAATAGCACTTCTGAGCTGAACAAGTTCTTGGAGATCACAAGGACCCTCATCCCATATTAGGATTGAAGGTTAGTGACATGCACTTTACCTTTCCTGCTAAATACCCCAAAAAGTGGTAAGTTGCAAATAATTATTTTGAACCAGCTGAAAGGCAAGGAATACCAAACCTATTAAATGTGTAAAATTGTGCTGTACTCTGACACTATGCACTGGAATGTTAGCTGAAGTTGATCTGTGTTTCAGATTGCTTTCTGATTTTGTTACTTGACTTCCAGATAATTCAGCACCTGGAAGTAATTTACTCTGTCAGTCTGAGTGGTTAAATAGCTGTTACAGGTATCTTTCATGATGTGCTGTTCTTTCATATTAATTGTCACTTCTTTTTAATATCCTACCTCATTTTTTATTTTTTCTTATTACTGTTTATACACTCCATTTAGCTCACTCCATTTTAATTAAAGTTCTTGGTGTTCATTACCGTAAATAGTATTAAGTGGCTTTCTGTTGCTGAACCACATGAAGTCCTCTTCCTTTTTTTTTCCTCTTTAACAATTGATTCTAGGAATTTTGAGAACAATAACACATCCTTTACAGAGGATGAGTAGTTTGGAAAAAAGTTTCAAATTGTATTGATTCCTAGGCTGTCATTGTTTCCTCTCCTTACCTTTTTTCCTGCTTTAGAATGGATGGTTTGAATTCTTTGGATTTTTAACCTTTTCTTTAGTCCTCCTTCAGGAGAGGAGTAACTTTTTCCCCCCTCATCAATAGCTCTCTTAATGTAACATCTCCCCAGAGGCCCTTGCTCCCTGGAGTGTATTTGTAGCAGTGCCTGCCTGAAGCTAACTCCTCCCTTGGATTCCCTTTCTTTCAACGGTGGAGAGATTTCCAACTTCTGGGGTGACTTCTCACTGCCAGACAATATTGTCATACTGTTCTGAAAGTCACCTAAGGTAAGGCTGTGGGGATGCTGAATTAATAAGATTATTGCTTAAACTTCACTTTTAAAATTTTTCTTCCATTTTAACCCTACTGTTTGGCCACAGTGGATAATGTACTTTTCCCAAGCATGTGCCAAAATCAAGTGAGTTTTCTGTCCTACCTCATTCTAACAGTGTACAAAGCACAACTGGAATGGGGCAGGATTATTAAAGTTTGATTCAGAGCCTTCTCCCTCCAGTGGGTTAATATTCAACTGCTTTGGGAGTATGAAATCCTCCAGAAATCTCATCTCTAAAATCCAGTTTCAAAAGTAGCAGCACTTGAATTGCTGGACCCCGATGGCAAAGGTGAACTTCATGTGAGTTCACACAAAGGCTTAATTTAGGATTCCTGGAATTTTCCATCCCTTCCTGCCTCTGTTTCCTTTAAAGGAATTTTATTGGACAGTGGAAGAATTTTTCTGGAGGAGACTTAATGAGAAGGGGGCTACTTAGCCTGAGTCATCTTTACAGCTGACAAAAGTGTCCATTTCAATAAGTCACTACTCATGGCTTAAACATGGTTCACTCCCATTGTGTAAATGCACAAGCAGGGCTGTGGTTTGGCATCTGGGACCTGCAACTTGGTGTAACATTTCAGAATCGTGACATTCACTTTGTACGTGGGATTGTTTGGGCAGCTGAGCAACAGCACCTTCCCTGTGAGCACTGAGGGCTGCTCCTGTTTGCTCTGAAAGACTTGTACGACTGGACACTTTACCAGAATAAAAGTTTTAATTTGCATTTTCTTTCTATGTCTGCTTTCTTTGGTGTTTCCTGTGTATAAAGGCAGTCAGCCTTCCATGACGTCACTTTTCAAAAGACAGATGTTAATAATTCCAGCTATTGTGTAGGATTATTGGGTTGTTTTACTCATTACACAAGTCCTTGTGGATTATGACAATCCTTTCTGAATTAAGTAGATGTACAGAGAAAGAGGTGCTGCTCTGTGACGAGCTGGGGCTGTGTCGTGGATTTCACTATCACTTCAACAAGTGTCTGAAACAGTTTCTGTTGGTGAGTTTAAGGCTGTTGGAGCTCGTCTGCACAGTTCTATGGAAGTCCAGTTGGGTTTTCAAACCATACATGGCGCTCCTTCCATAGGAAAGGGACAGGGAGTGAAGGCAATGGAGACAACTGCCTGTTGCCATAGGAATTGTCTTCAGACTGGTAAATTATTTCAGTATCTGCCTTCCCCATGGACTCCTTGGCTGGAAATACTGGCAGATAGTGTCTTTCCCTATTCATGATGTGTTACAGAGAACCAGCCTGTGACTTGCAAAGAAAATTTGAGTTTCTGTGCAGCTCTTTTTTTGTGTGGAAAGTTATTTCTCTTGTGTTTTGCCTTCCCTCATTTCCTTTGTCTTTGACTACTGGACCACAGTGACATTGGTCCCACTTCAGACAGAGAACGTAAACAGGCTTTGAAACAGGTGAGTGGGAGTTTGTAGTGCTGCTCATTGAGGAGTTTTAATGAAATGCAGGACTGAACCAAGGAAGGAGAGGACAAAATGCCCCTTGTCATCTAAGGCTCACCTGGACCTCAGCTTGTTTTGGCAAGGATTTACCTGGTCTTTGAGGAGCTGAGGAAATTATGCTCCCTTTGCTCCTTGTTTCTCATTAAATATTCTGTCACTTGTTGCTGATCATATCAAAGGCTTCAGGAGAAGTGAGGTGGTCCAGTGGAAATTTTTCCTCCCTGATAACCCTGGCAGCTGCACAGCAGCAGTTTTGGTGAGGGTGCTGAGCTGCTTGAACTGGCTTGGCCCCAAATAGCTTCAACAGGAACCCTTATTGAGGAGGAAACTGGGATAATCGTGCCAGTCCAAAAGACACTTGAAACACTTGATCTGTACCTTTCCTACAGACATGGGATGGGCTTTGGCAGCCTCCGATGGAGTTTGCCAGAAGTTTTCTTGCAGAGCTGGCAGGAGAAAATGTTAAGAGTCGGCAAAAAGACTCTTGGAGGGGGAGGAAGGGAAGGAAAAGGAGCCATTTCCCAGTTTTGTCTAAGTACTGTCAACCTTTCTATGTAAACTTACTGGGAGAGAAGGTTTTACAATGGTGGCATCCTTCTCTTTGACTTTTTTTGGGACTGTGTGGCCAGAGTGGTTTTCCTCTTGCTGGAAAGGTCTTTCTGAGCCTCAAAACAGGGGCATGGCTGTAGTGGCAAAGAACAAGATGACTCCTAAGGACAGACATGGAAAGCTCCTGGAACTAGGATGGGTTTTATCTGCTGCTAGTTGCTGCATTGTTTGCTGTGATCTGCTGTTTATATTGCTCAAAACGTTGCTTGGAACAGGAAAACTGTGGTTTGCTGCTGTGGCATGAACCAAAACAGCCTCTGGAGTCATCGTGTGCACGTAAGATGGGGAGTGGAGAAGGTGACATGATAAATTGCTGGAAAAAACCACCGTGTGTGGGAATGAGAGGGGCATGACACGACAGTGACGGAGAGGGACTAAGGAGTGGCGTGGGAGTGTTTTCCAGGAGTGTTCCTCCAGGATTGCTGCCTCCTGGGGAGGGGTAAGGTAGGTCACACGATCAACTTGCAGGCAACAGCCTACAGCACATTTTTTTCCCCACTGGTCACGCATCTTCCTTAAAAACGTTTCCACTCCATCAGCTGGTGAGAGACTGTTAAGAGGAAGGAGGAACTACTGGAATTTTTTTTTTTTTAGCTTTGCAACACTGGAGACTGATTTTTTTTTTCCCTTCCAGGTTTGTAGCCCGGTGATTAAAGTCTCTGGCAAAACTTAGCTTTGTAAACTACTGAATTCATATCCTCATGTGTACAGGGAAAAGCCTGAAAATAAGTTAAACCCATAATTTCCTCTTTATTAAAAAAACAAAAAAAAGTTGAATAAGGTGGAGAGGGATTTTATCTACAATCAATCGCCTTACAGAATAGAAAACTTAGTTTTTTCAAACAACCTCTCTTTAAATGGATGTTCAGTTGCTAGGATGTAAACACTTTTCTGTGAGCATTTTGCATTCCTTCCTTTTGTTGGGTTTTCCTTTGGCTGGGTGAGTGATGCAAGAACCCGCCCCCCTGGTGTTATTTTTGTGGAGTGCTGCTGCAAGGGTGTTTTCAGTGTTTCCTGTAGGAGCCAAACACATTTTCTTCTAGAGAGAAAAACCTTCCCCAGGGATTCCCGATGAGAGGGATGTGTTGGCTGGGAGCGCCACCGCTGGGCTGGCAAATGTTCCTCCCTCTCTGCCTTTCAGACCCACTTTCTGCGTTTTTGCTCTCTGCTTTGAACGCTGGGTGGATTTGGCTTTACTTATTTACAAATATTACATGGACTTCTGGAGCTGCGGGAGAGTGAACCGAGCAAATGAAGGCGTAAATTACCAAAAACCAGCTGTGAATGAAAATAGCAGAAGTATTCTTTATAGGTTTTACCAAACCCTCAGTGAAAGCTCTTTACCACCCTTTAGTCTGTTTGTCACCTCCTGGGTTGTGGAGCCCTTTCAGGGGATGTGCTGAGGTGCTGGCAGGACTCACTGACTGAGCAAAAAGGGCTCTGTAAGACCCTGAATCAGTACTTTAAATTTGTTCTGAGACATCTTGATCTTTTATTCACATTTGAATCTTATTTTACCCCACCTTATCTTATTTACTCTCGTGATTACCAGTTTAACTGCCCTATTTTTAAATCTGTGTTATTAATTAAAAGTGCTTTCTCCTTGAAGCTAAAATGTTCATCAAGTTTGTGACTGCACTGGAATAGAAAATTTTTGTGTGCTTTATTACCACCAAGAGCCAAAACTGTGCAGCTCTGAACGTCCCTGCCAGGAACAAAGAGCTGGCGATGGGGACAAAAATCTCTGGAGCTGTGCAAGAGTCCAACTGCCCAGTGCTGCCTTTTATCACATGCTGGGACAAGGATCACGTGGAGAGGCGGGGAGTCAGCCCTGCAGAGCCTGGGTGGCATCGTGGTGTTGGTGGTGGGATCTGGGGAGCTTGTCCCGATGGCATCTGTAACCCAGCATCAGATCCAGAAGGTGAGGAGCTGCTCTCTGGGGCGGGGGCGTGTCCAGAGTGCAGGCGGGTGACGCTGTGTGTAAGATACAGTCACTGCTAGTTAACCTGTCAGCAGGTCTAGCAAAGACCTGCTTTACAAACACTTTATATTCTCCTCAGCTTCTTGTGTTAGAATAATTTTATTGTGTGAATGTCGTGGCTACAAACTCTTCTGGGGGCAGCTTGTCCCACAGAGCTCTTGGAGGGATTTCTTCTGTGCCCCTTCTGTCTGTGCTGCTCGGCTCTCATCACTGAACTCGAAATCTTCCTGGCAAAGGATAATCTCCAGGGTTTTCTATTTAAAGAAACTGAGTTCACTGCCAACAGAGTTCATTTTGTAAAGGATTGTGTAGTGAGCTGTGAGAAATCACCCAGGGATTTTTTCCTTAGAGAGAACAAAGCTTTCCTGCTTGTAAAGGAATCTCATTCTGATTTGGCACACAAGTATGACTGCCCTGTTTGTGTTAGTGGGCTTGGTAGTTTTTATAGCTTCTGGTTACAGGTCTTAGGTAAGATATCCTTGAACCACAAAAGGCTCTAGTGATGAGATCTTCTCTGCTTTGTGTAGACTGAAGGACTGAGAAAGAGCATTCTTAACTGTTTGGAATTTCAGCCTCTTAATGAATCTTTTGCAACAGAAGCCCCTCCTGAAATTAAAAATTAAGAACACGCTGCCTGTCTGAAGAGCTGGAGCTGGGATGCTTTTCACCCTGCAAAGGGCCAGAACTGTTTTCTCTTGCTTTGTGCTGCTTCCCCCGAGGGCTCTGGGGAAGAGCAGTCACCCCGTCTCTTCCAGTTCCACAAGGATGGCTTCCTTGTCCTGGAGCAGTTTTTCAGCGCAGAGGAGTGTGAGAGCATGAGGAGCCAGATCCAGAGAATCGTCGCGGAGATGGAAGTGCCGCCGCACTGCCGCACCGCGTTCTCCACCAGGGAGGAGGAGCAGCTCCAGGCGCAGGTACCCACAGGGGCAGAGCTGCCCCCGTTGGAGCGCTGGAAGGAGGAAGAAAAAAAGCAGACTGCTGATCAGGGTTCACTCTGGGGGAACATGACTCCTTCTTCTAACTGAACATAACACCGGGAGAGGAATTTGCTCTCCAGCTTTCTGCAAATGTTTGCTGGGGTCTTATCGAGAGTCTTAGCAGTAACCCCCGGTAGCTGCAAGCAGCTCTCACAGATCATTTTGAACATGTTCTGCAGACAGAAAACTGGTTATTTTCCAGGCAGCCAGCAAAAGAAAAGCAAAGGTAACCTCTATGTGAGAGGTTCTTGTAAAGCCCTGATCAGCACCAAGACATGTAGTGTTGTGGAAAGCTGTTTTATGAGTGATTTTTCACTGTGTTTTGTTTATGCTGCGGCTTGGTGGGAAAAAGATGCAGGTGAGTGTTAATGCTTTGGTTGAAGGTTCATTTATGTTTTTACAAGGATGCTATCTTTATTGGGCTCTTATCCCTGGCAGGGTAGCTCGGATTATTTCCTAACCAGTGGAGACAAGATTAGATTCTTCTTCGAGAAAGGTGTTTTGGATGAGAAAGGTAAGCCCTGGCCTGAGTCAGCCACACAGAGGGGACAGGAAAAGGCTGAGTGAGGGATCAGGGGCCAGTTTCCAGCTTAAGGAATGATTCCTGCTTTGCAAACAACGTTAAATTATGGTTTTGTTTTGTAGGTAACTTTCTAATTCCAAAGGAGAAGTCTGTCAGCAAGATTGGCCATGGTATGTTTAAAGGATGGGGTTTGGAGAGGGATGGACAAAAGAGATGTGGTTTTCAGACACGAGGATTTCTCCAGACCTACCCACTGTACATAACTGTCTCTGCAGTTCTCTCCATGCTGCCCTCACTCTCTGCTCTCAAAGGACTTAATCTTCTGTTCCAATCCTTTTCGAAAACCCCTTCTCAGAGGTTTTTCAGCAATGAATAGCTCAGAGTCACTGACATGCGAAAGTTTGGACTTCAGCCCTTGGCTCTTTTATGTAAGAGATTTGCTCTAAAAATTTACCACCTGTGACTGGTGACATTCAGTGCAGACCAAACTCTCTCCTGTGTCCTGTGCTGTGTTGGGTTGCTGGTATTGAAGCTACCCTCCCTCCTGTGGTGTCACCAACACCTTTTCTTTACCCTTACTGGTTTCAGTTTGACCTATTTCCTCTCTCCCAGTTCCTGGACTTGCATTTTGATCCCTTTTGTTTTCAAACAATACATGGAAAATGAGAGCAGGATTCCCTGTGCCTGCAAATGTGAACTTTGTTCAGACTAAACTTCACTACAGTTGGAAATTCAGTACTAAGAGTTCTTGTTCTTTGGTTTTCTCAGAAAAACACTCTCGCCTTCCCAGGCCTGCTGCCACTCTGTCACACTTCAGCTTTTCCTCAGGGGAAGTGAAAATAACTGTAGATTCCAGCAATTTAACAATTCAAAAGCCTTCTCTAGTCTTATTTTCTGTAATTACTCATTTTGGTCAAGTCTCATCTCTTGCTTGAGAGCAGCTCCTGCTGGAGCTGGGTGTGTGTCCTGGTGGTGTGATCAGGATGAGCTGGAAGCACAACTCTGACTCTTTGCTTTGTGGATTTGTCAGAGTTGGATTGTAGCAAGGGTCTGCACAAACACAGACCTGCTGGCTGGGGCTCTCTGAAGGGCACCAAAGATGAGCTCTGGCTCCTTTTTGCAGTACTTCACTCCTCTGGTAGGTCTTAAGAGGTGTGTTTTTAAAGGATGAATTCACCCACATGCCTCAGGGTCATGTGTAGTGGTTGTCACTTGTGTAATATAATACTGAATCACACAATATTCCATTTTGTTCACTGTTCCACACTGGCTTTAATAGATGTGCAGTTTGTGGCCAGGGAGTGATTATATTCATGGTCTTTAATGATGATTGTACAACCTGTAAGTGTCCTATCACCTTAGGTGTCATAAGCCACATTTATCCATCTTGGGAGGGATGAAAATTTCTGGCTGCAATTTATCCTGCTTGGCTGTGGTGTCTGCAGCTCATCACTGAGAGCTGCCACGTTCCCTTCTCTTCCTGAAATCTTCTGTCTGAGCCTTTTCTTTCCCCTTAGCTCTACATGCTTATGATCCTGTCTTCAAGCAAATCACCCACTCCCCCAAGGTGCAGGTGAGCTGTTACTGCTTCCTAGAATGGTATGGGGGAAAAAAATAAATTGCAGAGTAGTTGATTAGTTTTCTTATGCTCCCAGGGGGAGTTCTTTTGTCAGTGAAAGGAAATTTAAATACCTTCAAAGAATAATATTAAATAGTGTGCAGAAGACATAAATCTTGGAACATTTTCTTGCAGGAACTGGGAAGAAAACTAGGCCTTGAGAGACCAGTAGTTGTGCAGAGCATGTATATCTTCAAGGTACAGTAATTCAAGTTGTCTTGTCACTCAAGAAGTAAGACCCTGATAGGTGAGAAGCTGTGAAATTCTTCACACATCACTTTTTTTTCTTTGCAGCAACCTGGCATTGGTGGTGAAGGTGAGATTTGTGTTATCTCTATATCACATTGCAGATAATGCTCCTTTAGGAAAGGAATATTACCAAGGAAAAGGCTCAGAATCAGACTTAAAACCTGTGAGTTTGGTGGTCCAAACCTACTTAAAATAATCTTTGAAATCCACATTTTTTCAAAAAAGTTTCTACATCATATGCAGCTTGAACAAAGAGCCGGTTTTACATTTGCAGCAGGCTGAAAGGTGGTATTTCTATGTAAGATTTAAAGTGTGTGATAGGTGGATGGGCAGGGGAGGGCTCTGAGTCGGGGAGATGCAACCCCGAAGTCCTTCTAGAGGAACTGAATCCCATTAAAGACCCCAATGACAGTCTCTCCTTGCAGTAACACCACACCAGGATGCCACCTTCCTGCACACGGAGCCTCTGGGCAGGATCCTGGGGTTCTGGATTGCCCTGGAAGATGCCACGCAGGAGAATGGCTGTTTGTGGTTCATCCCTGGCTCTCACACCAGTAAGAGCATGTGTGTGACCACTGCTGGTCACCAGCACAGTTCTGCTTTTCCCCACCTCTAGAGCACACAGGGCAGCTTTAAACTTCTGCTCACGTAAAGATTCACTCAGTGAGTGTAATCATAGTGCTTTTCAGATTGTAAGCCACTCGATCCTCAGATCCTGGAGCCAGCTGTACTCATATCATGGTTTATGCTCCTATAGAAACCACAAATGGACCAAAGGTTGGCTTTGCATAAGTGTGTGACTATTTGTGTTCCTAAGGGTCTGTTGCAATGCACAGAAGGGGCCAGAAAGGCAAACAAAAGGCAGCTGTTTTATCTCTTTCTGCCATAGCTGGAAAATCCTAAATCTCTACTTAACAAAAAAGACCCCACCCAAATTATGAAGGAAAGTGTGAATATAGTAGTAATAAAGTTCCTATCATTGCCAAGAGAAATCACTGATACTGTTCCTTTGCTGTGCAGAATGTAGCCAGGGGTGTAATTTTCGTGTGTTTGCTTATTGTGTGGATTTGCAGATGGGATTACCCGGAGGATGGTCCGTGCAGCTTCAGGTGCCTCAACATGTGTGGAGTTTGTAGGGTCAGAGCCAGCCTACGACAACAAGCAGTTCATACCTCTGCCTATAAGTAAAGGTACAAACAGCCCCAAACGTGGCGCTTCACAGCTCAAGAAAACACAAGGGAGCTAAAGTTATATTTAAACCCTTGCACCTTCCCTTCCACTGGAAAGCCAGAGCTTATCTTTTGGAAAACAGCAGTCCAGGTGATTCTTTCCCACAGGTGGACTCATACTCATCCATGGCGAGGTCGTCCATAAGAGTGAACTCAACAGCTCGGAGTCTTCTCGCCACGCGTTCACCTTCCATGTGATGGAAGCCAAAGGCACCACCTGGAGCAAAGAGAACTGGTGAGGTTGTGATCCTCACAAGTGGCTGAGGAAATTGGAGCCTTTCCAATGCAACAGTCAGGATAACTGTTGGGGGTCTTGCCTTTGTTGGTTTGTTGGTAGTGCCTCAGTTGGCGCTGCTTTCTCAGTTGGCTGCAGAGCTGGAATAGCCTCTGAAGTTTTGCTTTTACCTCTTCTTTACTCCCTAGGCTCCAGCCAACTCCTGAACTGCCTTTTCCATCGCTCTACACTTGAAGTTAGTGACTGGCTTGTGGAGTCAATAGCTGATCAATATTCCTTCCTGATTGTTCATTCACAGTCTCTTTAAACACAACCTCCACTAGATCAGCTCTCAATGGACATTTATCCTTCTCCTTGAAACCAGGACCATTATCACAGCCCAAAACCTGCAGCAGACAGAAGCTTCTACTGCAGCAGGAGCCCTGCCAGTATGAGAGTAGTCACCCAGTCCTTTTGGTAAGGAAACACCTTCAGTGCTGAAAACAAACCAGTTAAGACCATTGCACTTTGACTGGAACCACTTGTCAAGTATTTCTCCTTGCAGACACTCAGTATTTTCTTGTGTTTAAGAGCTCAAGTGCATTCTTGGCTGGTCGATTTCAGCAATGCAGGTGAATGTGTTGTGGGGAGAAGCTTGATTTTCACCTCTAGGTTTCTGTCCTATTGTTGGAATAACAGTGATTTAAAACAATCTTGTTGTGGGCAAAATGAAGCAGGAGGTCTGCTTTTTATAGTCAATCTTCTAAGTACTCCTGTCAGACTGTAGCTGAGTGTTTTATCTCTGGGTGTGTTGATTAAAAATATGACAATTCTTAAAGATTCATGTTGAAATGATGGAAACAAAGAACCTCAATCAAACTCTTTACACTTAAATAAAAAGATAGAAATTCTCCTTTTCATCTCCATAATTTTTCTTTGAGGAAGACAGTGTGACCTTCTCCCAACAGATGGGGACAGTGCTAAATTGTCTGGTGAGCAGCTGGAACTCTCAATATGCACAAGAACAATTTCTATCCCCAAAACTTCATCAAACCCAAACCAACTTACAGCAAGGAATGTTTGGAAATGCAAGCTTCATCCCAGGCAAGCTCCAGCCTGTATCCTGAACTGAACAGAAGCTGTGTAGGTGTGATTTCACCAGCAGTGGTGCAGTGCAGCCCTGAGATAGAAGCCCAGTGTCCCCAGTGCAGGAATTGTATCAGAGTAACCCTAAGGCTGCTGAGGGCCATGGCAGAGTGCACCCAAATCTTACTGACTCATCCCTTTCAAATTAAACTGGGGAGCTGGGTCATGGCAACAGCAGGAACACTGAATGCAAAGTTTCTGCATTCAAAAACTACCTTTTCTGCTTTCAACTTTCTAGTTTGTTTGAAGCAGGGTGGAAGGAAAGCAAATTTCTCTACCTCTGGTGCAATTTATGATGTCAGTGGTGAAGGCTGTGGCTTGTAACAGCAGCAACTCAAGTTTGGTCTGTGTCTTTCCACGAGAGGAGTTAATAATTTAGAATTCTGCTGAGGAGGGATAGTTTGTCCTGACTTGCACCACTACCTGCAGTGTGCAAAACCATCTACTTCAAGTGCATAAATAAAATTTAAAAAGCTGGATTGATTGGCAGGATTTCCTGTTAAATGTGAAGGAAACAGACCAGCAGTTACTGAGCCTGGTTTCCTACAGAGTATCTGACAATTTACTGTGTTAGTAACCAGCTCTGGCCAACTTTGGCATCCTCAGGAAAAGCAGCACCAAATCCCAGGAGCCCTTCCCAGGCAGGGGGATGAATTGGGCAATGCTGCCTCTCAGCTTTTCCAGTCCTGGCTTGTTGCAGGGACAATCAGAGCCAGTTCTGCTGACCCAAAGACTGGTTCCACTCCAGCCCTGGTCTTATGCTCCCGCCCAAGGCATGGTCTCAGAGCTACAGGACAGTGTTGTGTAAGGCACCTTGGACTTCCCCAAACTGTTCCCAAAAGTGAATTAAAAAAGGGTCAGAAGTGAACTTCATGATGCAAACTAGAATCCTGCAGTGACAATCTCCTGCTTGGACACATCCCTGGAGACAGGAAGAGGCAGGGAGGACACAAATGTTTTGTTCCAATGGACACTTGGCAAACCAGGGAGAAGAGACTGTTGATACAAAAAGGGTTTCATACATAAAAATGGGGGTTTTTTTGGCCACAAAATGGTAGCTGTAATTTTATTTAAATGGATGGAATTCAGTGGCTTTAGTCAATTTGTTCATAGAAGCATTTTTATAAATTATTTGATTAAACATCTGGCTGAAAAAAAGTGAAAAGTAGGAAACTGCAATAGTAGAAAATTTTATTGACTTAAACAGATTTTCTGCTTTCAGGATTAATGTGTAATTAGTTTAAGCTGTGACTTTGCTTGATTCCCCCCCATATTTATTCCAAACGAATTTAGAGATTAAATCTTGAGAAAGATAAAACACTTTTCTTGGAAGCAAACTTCAGGGCTGAAGATTCACTGTTCTTATTAGTATGGTGTGGAATGAACAGTGTCTGATGATCCCAAACCTCCACCACCCACCCTGGATAAACTCAGCTGTGGCAGCTACTGATTTTGGAGTTGTGTTTGTGCATCATGGTGTGGTTTTGGCTCTTGCTGATGAGGACTGGACACAGCTGGACACTTGTACCAGGCTCCTGTGCCCACCCTCGTTACCAAGCATGCTTTACATCGTGCTTATACAGAAATGAGAGTTCACACACCAAACACAAGCCGTGGGACTCGTTACAGAAAACAAGGTGCAGTACAGAGGTAGCAACATCTGAGAGATTTGCTTGTTTATTTTTTCCTCTCTAATTGACTTACCTCTTCTTCCTCTGCTTCCCTTGGGCACCCAGAAGAAACTTAAACTGGATTATTGAACACAAGTGCTGTTTATCAGTCATGTTTGTTGCTGTTAGAGCATAAATCCGGCTATTTTCAACAGGGATAAAAACAAGACCAAATCAAAGCCTTTATTTTAAATAAGTCTTTGTCATTTCTGTTCTCAGCAATTTTCTCTGCTGTACCAAAAGATAAGCTTTGAGCTTTCATTACAGTGCATTGTCTAGTACCACTTTTCTCTAGGAAGGGAGAAAACTCTGTTCCTGGAAGTGCTTCTATGCCATGAGCATGATCTGGAGGTAGAGAGGCAACAGCAAATTATCAATTTGGGTAGTGTAAGCTTCCAAAAGAGAAACCAAACTCACGGATGCCAGAATCCAGGCATAGCTGGAGTTCAGGTTCACACTGCTGTCAAAGATCAGAATGAGAGCCACAGCAATGATCTGAGCAAAAATAGCTGTCATTGTCCCTTCAAAGGTCTTCTTTGTTCCTGGCCATTTGATTTCCCCCATTGTACTGCCAAAAACAGAGGCAATGGTGTCTCCCACCCCTACTGCCAACACCCCAGAGTAGGGGACCAGTGCTCCTGCCCCGGGCAAGGTGCCTTTAGGAGCACAAGATCTGGGAAACAACCACACTGGGAGGGACATGCCAAGGAGGAGATAAATATGAGTCAAGATTAGAGGTCCACTGTCTCTTTCATCCAAGAAGAGAGAGAGCAAATGCCTCAGGGTTTGTCCAAAGGGTTTGATCCTGAAGTACCGAACGTACTCCAAGAAGATAAACACTGCCAGACACAGCACTGCAGCGACGTAGAGGAGCTGGCGGTCATAAATTAGTCCAGGAACATAAGTAGCTACAACAATGAAATGGAAATATTTCCTGGTTATAGTCGAGGCCTGGTGTTTTTTAGATTCAGATGATCTCTTGGCGTTCTGGTAAAAAACCACACCACATGCTGAGGCAGCCAAGAAAGTCCAATACACAAGAAGGTAAAGTCTTGTCTGTGTCTGAAACAGAAACTGGAGCAGCCAGAACAAAGGGTTCCTCTGGATCAGTCGGTACAGCCAAGGCATGATGACCCCTAAGCCTAACACTGCTGTCATCATGTGGAAAAACATGGAGGAGATCCACGTGCCCGAATCCAAGAAAATGAAGAGCACAGTGAAAAAAAGACCAAGAAGAACAACTCCGACAACTGCTACCAGAAGAAAGAAGTCAATGGGATCCCCTCTGCCCTCAATTACATTCAGTGAGCGTTTAATGAGCTGATTGAGAACAAAACTTACACCTCCAAGAACCAGCAGCGCTTCTCCGGGAGTAAAACATCGAGGCAACAAGTACAGCAAGATCATACTGAGGTAGACAAAAATGAGCAGCACTTCCAGAACCTCTATCACTTCCGAGACAGTCAAGGAATGTTTCATGGTGTAGATAATTATGCTGCCAGCAATACCAGTCAGGATGCAAGTGTTGGTTGGCACAGGTTTGGTGATGCCAACTGCTAAGACGGACAGGAAGAGAGCGAGCAGCATTCCCGTGGAAGCCACGACAACGCCGAAGCGCTCGAAGTACACGATGCCGGCGGCCCTGCACCTCTCCTTCATCACCACCCCCAGCAGGGGGATGACCATGCTGGCGGGCAGCAGGCCGCTGTTCGCCGCCCCCCGGAACTGGAACACGGCCCCCCCCAGCTGCAGCAGCCGGTCCCATTTGAACTGGACGTAGAAGGCCTGGACGGCCAAAGCCACGGTGCACCAGGAGAACCGGTCCCACACCGCCGCGTGCACCAGCAGCACCATGACGAACACCAGCAGCGACTCCACCAGCACCGCTTTGTTTAACATGATTCCAGCCCAACCTGCCTCAAGCTTGCAGAATCTCACGAGTCCCAACGTGCTCAGCTGTCCGTTAGGAAGAATTCCCTTCCATGCTACTGCAATTCCTATTTATAAAAAAAAGGCAAACAATTAAAGCAACTACTTGGACAGCTAAAGTGTTTGCACAACTGTGTTGTTCTTAAACTCAATTTAAACTGATCGTTATGTGCCCATTGCTAATGTCAACACATAGATGATTAAAAAAAAACCAAACCAGTGAGGTGAGCCAATCCTGCACTTCACTTTCTCTGAGTGAAGGCTCACAGCCCACTGACAGCTGCCCTGCAAGCCAAACTTTCCTTTAAACTTTTGGACTGGAAGATAGGCAGTTGAGATAATCAGCAACAGGCATACTTACTCTGTTAGGTTAAATCTCATCTTATCTTCTTCAAACTGGGGGCACTGACAACATTGCACAATTCTCACCAGCATTTATTGCTTTCTGGCAAACTTGATTTCTCTGTGGATATGTAATTTGATAATCAGTCACGTGTAAACCTCTGCCATTACACTGGCACCTCTTCTGGGGTCTTTGAAGGTCTCAGGTTCTTTATTTCTGTTGGAAATATTATGGCTGATCCAGTTGTGAAACAGCAGATTACTTCATCCTTTCTGGTCCACCCTTAAGCTCATTAGCAGGAAACTCTTATTAAATTCTGCTCCCCAAGTCTCATTGCCAATATCTACACCAGCTCCCTCATGGAAGGCCAGCAGTTTACTTAAAGTTCTCTTTTGGGTTTTCAGCCAGTGTTGAATGGTGACACCGGATTACAAAGCTGACAAAGTAATAGCAGTATTACTGAGGAATTATTACAGTTTGTACTGTCAAACTTCCTTAGACTGTGTGTCTGCAGCGTTTAGATATTTATGACTTCGTACTGAAAACTTAATTATTAATAGATTGCTTTTTGGCATCCTTATTCATATAGCCTGAAATACTTGATTGCCAAACAGCTTCATTACATGCACTGTTGCTCCATCAGGCCAAGTGTAATCTTTTGTCATCACAATTAATTTTTAAACAGGAGAAGAATTAATCATACAGTCAATAAAACAGAACTGGTCTGGGCAATATCTATCTCCAACCAGTAATGGTTTCAGGGTCCTACTCCTTGCTATTTCTGAGCACTGGGGAGGGGGAAGTCTAAGGCTTATTTGAGAAGAGGCAGAGTAAATGTCACCTGCCAACCAAAGACAGAGTCCTCCTACTCAGTCTGGCAACGTTTAGGTTGCACCCCAGCTCCTGTATCAATGGCACATAACAGCTTCCCCACCAGGCTGCCTGGCTGCAAGACTAGGCAGAATTTCAGAGGTCTCTAATGCAGCAACTCTGAATGTTTAGACCTGACAGTCTGGAACGCCAAGTACTTCACTGCTGAATTACTTCGTTTTCTTGTGCCTACCACAATCCCCTCCTCCACATTCCTTCATTCAGGTAATGTGAAGCTCCTCGGCACTGCCGCTCTCTCATCACCGAACGGGACCCGTCACCCCCCGGTTCAAGCCAGACAGAGCGTTTTCTGCCCGTGTCGTGATCCGCATCCCGGTCGCTCTGGGCAGGGAAGCTTCCCACTGACGTGCTGCCAAACATCCGGTAGCCCTCGCCTCTCCCCTGCCTGCTCCCTCTCTTCCCCAAGGCCCCGCAGTGGACTCCCCTCAACCCGTGGGCTGCCCGCGCCCTGCCCTTCCACGCTGCTCGCCGCCGCCTCCCCTCCCACCCAGCCTCCCCTACTGGGAACCACATCCGCCCGCGGGAGGTGTCGAAGTCACTCCCGGGTGATTGCCGGTTCGAGCGCGAAGCTGCGGCCCCGCCCCCGGGAGCCCAACGCGCACCCACCTCGCAGGACGCCGCCATCTTGCCGCGCCGCCTGTCACATGACCCACGCGCGGGGGCGTGGCAGAAGGCGTGGCTCAGACCGCACCACGTGACGCCGGCGTGGGCGGGCAGGCGGGGCCCGGAGTCACGTGAGAGCGGAGCGAAGATGGCGGCGGGCGGGCTGAGCGCGAGGTGTGGGGCCGCGGCTGCTCGGGCGGAGGGAACGTGGGGACAACGCGGGGGCGGCCCTGGCTCTCGCTGCGGGCGGACCCCGCTCCGCGGGACCGGGGGCCGAGAGGACCCGGCGGGGAGGGGGCGCAGCGCAGGGCCGGGAGGGTTTAACTGCGGCGGGGCGCGCGCCGGGCTGGCCCCGCCCCCGCCTCGCGCGCGCGGTGAGGCCCCGCCTCCTCTCGCTGAGGGACTCTCGGGGACCCCCGGCCCCAAAGACCGGAGTGAGGAGCGACTGTCGGGGATTTTGTGGTTATTTTATTCTGTCGTACGAGATGAAAGACTGGGCAGGACTTCGTAGGAGCCGTTGCTTTGGCGGGGCGGGGGGTTCTATCTGCGCTCACTTCGCGGAGGTGCCCGACAGATGCTCAGCTCTTCCCTGAGGGCGAGGGGCGCGCCAGGGCCGGCTGCACCCCCGCGCGGCTCCTGCAGACGTACAAGTCAAAATACACACGTGGAGACGTGTAATGGAAGCGATTCAATGAATCCCATGTTCAGTGCTCATCTTAGTTCGGTTTCGTTCCTCCAGAGCACGTTTTTTGTCATTTATTATAACGCTTTTATGCTCTGGAGTTTCCCTAGTGTCTAATTTTTATTAAATGAATGACACCACTGTTACTTGTGATTGTATACAGAAAGCTTTCCTTCCTTAGCTGTCTTGGAGTCTTATTAATGAGGGGACAACAAACCACGGTCGTTTTGTTCACAGAAGGGGTTGTGAGGGAGTGAAAAGTAGATGGCTTTGCTAGGCTGAGGCTCAGATTTGACAGTAAATGAAAGAAACTCTGCTCAAGACAAATGAAGGCACCGATCTAACATGATCACTGCACCTGGGATTCACTGAATTGCTTCTTTTACATTGCTGTTCAATTCTTGGTAAAATTCTGGGCCTTTGGGTGCTCTGTGTGGGCTGGAGAGGTTCATGTCAGAGAACTGCACCCAACTATTGAGGAATGAGCAGGGAGAAATTATGTTGATGAGCGTGCTGCAAATAACAGGTGTTGTCATTCATTAAGCGTCACCACATGTCAGAAGTCACAGATGACTTTTACTGCCACAGTGAGTTATTTTAATACTGTTAGTCTAAAAATAAGGCAGTGAGTGTTCTTGTGTAGGCAGTCTTTGTGTGGGGAATTGGGGTGTTTAGAGCCTCGTTTGTAATACGTTGCTAACAAATCATCATTTGTCTAAATGAAATACTCTTTTTGGCAAATATCTTTTCTCTGGGCTGTTGTAGGGAGACTCTTCTTTTTTGAATGCATCTGCCAGGGTCAGGATTTGATCTGCAGTTCCTTATAGTGCAGGTTGGCTTTTCTACAGAGTTCTCTTGAAGAAATGAGAAGCTGAGTGGAAATGTTCTGGTGTCTGTGTAAAGATTGGTGCAGTTTTTCACTTCACACAGTTCTATGCTCTGCTTAGAGTGGAGGATGAAACTGGTGGAAGAATTTGTTTGAAGGAGAGCATTGAATGTAACAATGAAATACTGCTCTATGCTTTCATTAAGTTTCTTCTTAGGAGCCTTAAATGTTCAAATAGCAAAATCAAATTGAGTTGGTAACCTGTTATTAATATGAATCTTTGATATGAATTCACGGGTCTTGCTGTGTCAGTTGTCACCCTCCCTGAGTTTATCCTTGGTTTTTCTGGGACATCTGAAACTCATTAGCTAAAAGCTAATGTTCCTTAAATAATTTTTCTTGCATTGCAGTCTCATTTGCTTCAAGTTAATTGCAGGTTTGAAAAGTGTAAGCTAAATGGAAGCCTGGAATAACTTTCATCATTAAAATACTCTCCATCTTTTCCTTGTGTTCACAGGAGCAGCAGAGAATTATGGACAATTCTGCTGGGCAGATCAGCTTTAAGAGAACCAGTAAGTCCATGTCCTGGTGAGCAGGTTTGGCCATCACTTATTGGGCTCCGTGGCCAAATACATCATTTGTACATCTCTTTGAATATTAGTGAAAATAGTTTTTTCCGCTCTTCCTTCTTTCTTAGTGTGATTTTTGTTCCCATATGTCTGGTATTTGTTTATTCTTCCACTGCTTGTTTACAGCTGCTGCGTGAGCTGCCTGGAAGGGTGTATGGAAAAGGTGATACCTTTTCTGGAGTGGGCATAAGTGTTGCTGCCTGGGGTGCCCTGGGTTGTTCATGTGTGGTACAACTGCTGTCTTATTTTGAGGGGTGGAGCCTGTGCTTTCAAGAATTTGCCCAGAGATTGGGAATCCAAATGTTTCTAAAACCAGTCTATTGCCTCCCTTTTGCCCACCCTCCCTAGGATTAGGCAGTGCAGCTCACTGCCCTGTTCAGTACTGCGTCTGGAATCACTCTGAGTCACAGACACCTGTCTTGTGTTGTTCCTGCCTCTTTGTGGTGGTGGAATTTCTTTGCTTTGCTTAAGTTTTAACAGATCTGATATTTGGTAATGCACTTTGAGGCATCTGTTGAGTGGTGCTTGGTTTTGTTTCAGGCCCAGATCGCTGCAGAGTTGAACAAGCACTGGCAGAGGCTGTTAGAGGGACTGTCATACTACAAACCACCAAGGTACAGTCACTGCCTGATTTTAGAAATGACTCTCTAATGTGGAGTTCCCTAGTAAGTAAAGAAAGGTTACAGAATATTGTCGTATGAAATATTGAAAGGGCACTAAGGAAAAAGCAAATGTTGAGTTAAATTGATAAAACTGAGAACTTTGAAATTCTACCTATATAATTCTTTCCTTGAGATTACTGCATTTTTAATGGCTAAAATTTCTTTTTACTTTAGTACGACTTCAGCAGAAAAAATTAAAGCTGATAAAGATGTAGCTGCTCCACTAAAAGAGTTGGGTCTGAGGGTCAGCAAATTTTTGGTAAGTGAAGCTGCTCTTGCATTATTTTTTATCCCTGAATTGTTATTGGGATTCTGATATTGAATCAGATTCTGATATTGAAGTAATCTTGATGTTGAGAGAAACTTAAGGTCCTTTCAGTTGAAAATAATCTAAAGGATATTGAAGTACATGTTGAGGCTCTAGGTCAAACTTCCAAAGTGATGAGTAACTTTGAGATGCTGTGGTTTTCCTGGTCCTTTTCAGCAGCAGCCACCTGCTATTGGTCTGAGTTGGGTTCTTCCAGGACAACTGCTCAGCTAAGAAACTGATGGCCCTTAAATCAGTTGCCTTGTTTGACAGTCCTCTCAGTTTACCTGCAAGGTTTTGTTTCTTTAAGCCAGAAGTTGAGTTCATGGACTGGTGGTACCTTTGTTTAAATGACTGATGCTCCTTTACCTGAAGTTAAACTGCAGCTCAGTGACATTAAAGCTTGTGTATTTGGCTTTAAAAGAAGTGCTGATTAATGCATCTGCCAGGTGCAAAAATATTCTTTTGGCATGTTACTTGTTTTGAAGATAAGAGCTGCCTGAGTATTTGGAGAGAATCTCAATCTTTAATGAATTCAGTTGCCTTTTATTAATTTCAGATCATTTCTCTTTCTTTTGTTCAGGGTCTGGATGAAGAGCAGAGTGTGCAGTTGTTACAGTCTTATCTTCAAGAGGATTACAGAGGAACAAGAAACTCCCTGAAGGTCCATAGCTCCCATTTATGTTCTATTTACTCCACGTCTTTCCTTAATATCACTTGTTTTTTGATGCAAATGTGAGTCCGAGTTCTGACTGGGGAATGGCTTTGTAGCTTTTCTTCTCTGGAGCTGCATACAGGCTTATCTGTTCCTTCTTGGGTCTCTGCAGGAACTCAGCTCTTCTCTCTGTCACAGGAATACAGGAAAGCTACAGATTTGTGAATGAGAGTGGAACTGAAAAATAAATATGTAGTTAAAAATGAGTGGTTTTGCTTTGTGGGTTTGGAATCTGTCTTTCCAAAAGAACCAGAAAGAAAAATTGTCTTTTATTTGTTTCAGTCATTTTGTGGACATATATTTTGTCAGTAGCTATTCTCCAGTAGCTATTTATTTTGTTGTATTTTGTTTACAGACAGTACTTCAGGACGAAAGGCAAAGTCAGGCTCTGATGCTGAAGGTTAGTCATTTCCATTTGTATTTTCTGTGGAAAAGATCTGTTGGCAGCAAACCTACTTTATTTCTGTGGAAAATCTTGAAATAATTGAAGTATTCCTTCATATAAAGGATGGCTTTTAAGAAGGTGCTTCTAAAATTGAGGGATGTGCATGTAGATTTGAATGGTGTTAGTAATTGCTACAGAAATGAAATCTTAGGCTTGATATCAGGGAATTTAGCTGGGTAGATGTACACTGCCTTATTTTCCAAAACTTGTAGGTTTGTGTGTCACTGTGACTTGACAAGATTGATGATCATTTCTGACAGAGGGTAATAGGGATGTCTTTTTACCTTTCATTTCCAAGTTTTCTCACTGAACAGTGTAATTGTAAACCTGTTGTTATGACAATGCTCTACTGAATTCTGTAATGTTAATTAAGTGTTGGGTTTTTTCCCCAAATTCAAAACTGCTCAGATGAAACTCCATCTGCAATAACTCTGTATTCCTGTGGTGAGGGCCTTGGCAGTGGCTGGGAGAGGGAAGGTGGATGGGAGTTGGACACTGTGCCAGTTGGCATTGATGGCACTTTACATCCACAGCTCGCTGACTACTACTATGAGGAGAGGATCTGCATCCTGCGCTGCGTCCTCCACCTGCTCACGTATTTCCAGGACGAGAGGCACCCTTACACAGTGAGTACAGGGTGTGATGTCATTGAAATAGGCTAAATATGGAAGCTGTGGGGTAATTCCCTACTTGTGTAAAAAGCCCACGAGTGTGCATGTGAGAAGTTCATGGACTTGTTTGTTTCTTTAAGGCACAGTACTTCCAGTGTGTTGAAAAGTTGGACAAGGAACTCGTTCCGAATTACCGCAAACAGTTTGAAGCGCTGTACAAAGCAGAAGCTCCTACATGGGAAACACATGGAAATCTCATGGTATTTTGTTTCTTACTGTTATTTATCAGGCTTATAAAGTCTTTTCTTATACATAGTGTATTGGAAAATACATCTGTGCAGATGCAGTTAAACAGCATGTTTCTCCTGGTCCAAGAAACAAAATTTGTTTTCTCTCTAACAGAACACACTTTTGCTCAGAGACAGAGAGTTTCCTGAAACTTACTGTTCCTTGTAATAAATCCGTGGAGGGCACTCGCCCAACGGAGCCATTTATGTGTAGTTGTTCATGATCTCTCTGTACTTAGAGTGGCTTTCCTTGCCATTGACACAATTGTTGGCTACACAAGCTGTTGAAATGCCTCCACACTTCTCAGTTTCTGACTGCTTTGGCTGCCATGTGAGCTTCAATATGTGACGGTGGAACATTCCTTTGTGCAGACAGAACGTCAGGTTTCCCGGTGGTTTGTGCAATGCCTCCGGGAACAGTCCATGCTCCTGGAAGTCATCTTCCTCTACTATGCATACTTTGAAATGGCACCTGAGGAGCTCGTAGCGTTTGCAAAGATGTTCAAAGAGCAGGGATTTGGCACGAGACAAACCAACAGGCATTTAGTAGACGAGAGCATGGATCACCTCGTGGATCGTATTGGGTACGTGTCGTGTGTATTTGTGAAGTGAGTACAGAGCAAAACCATTGTTTTTCTCAGGAAAAAATACATTTATAATTATGTCTTCGTTATTCTGCATGGGCCATGACTCGAAGGGGGAATGAAAATCCTGCCATACATGCTGGTGGCAGAGAGTTATAAGGTGGAAAAGCTGTTCAAATTTCAGTGACCCTTTTTTGTTTGTTCAACCTGAAAAGGTAGTTCTGAAGGTTGTAATTTGTCCTGTAGCAGCATTTCAAGACAAAATTTGAATTGTGTGCAGTTAATTTCTTGTAATCTTATTGCTTCAAGGAAAGCTGGACAAAGCAAACTAAAGGTTGCTTTTTGACCACTTATAGTTTAAAAAAAAACTTACCTGAATTCTCAAATAAAGTTTCTGACCTACTTGTTTTTATTCTTTTACTGTTTGTAGCTACTTTAGTGCTCTTATTCTGGTGGAAGGCATGGAAATCGACTCCCTCCATGAGCGTGCTTTGGATGACAGGACAGAGGAGCACAAGTTGGCCAACAATCAGCACATCCACCAGGTGAAACACTGGCAGAGTAAACAACCCCTTCTCAGGCCTAACAATACAGAACTTACTGTGATTACCCAGGCACTGCTGTGGTAAACTTCTGGTCCTTGGACTTGTTGGCCAAGTGTAGGAACTGGCATCCACATACCGTGAGCTATGTGCTTGTTGAGTATGGATTACTTTCAGATCTCAGTTATTTTGCTTTTGATTTGTCTCTGTGCAGGAGATGGACAATCAGCTGCTGCAGTTAGGGGATGTCTCACACCATGCTCCGGTGCTTTTGGCCTGGGCTCTGCTCCGTCACACCATAAACCCAGAGGAGTCGGCAAACATCATCAGGAGGATGGGCAGCACTGCTATCCAGCTGAATGTCTTCCAGTATCTGACAAAGCTGCTGCGATCCCTCAGCAGTGGGGGCAAGAATGTGAGTTTCTTAGATTGTACATATAAGCTTCTGAAGGTCTAACTGCTCCTGATGTAAAGCTGTGCTGGGAAGCAGATGACTGAACCAATGTTTTTTTTAAACATGCAGTAAAGCATATTCTATCATCTTAACCTTCTTTCAGTGAGGATCAGAAACCAGGTTGGAACAAACCAGATTTTTATGTCCAGAGAATTACGAAAAGCTTTGTAAAGCAAGGAACTACATCTCTCTTGAGCAGAATAGCTTGCAGTTAATAACATTTTTTGATTTGCCTCCATAAGTGTATTTGCCATTGTGGATCTTGAGTAGTGGATGATTTAACTCCGCACTATTCTCTGCATATGGTTTTATTAGACAACATGGTGTATTAGGGTAAACTGCTTTGTAGACAGCCAGGGAAAGCAAATCCTTTTGATTCCTAGAAGTGTTCAGTGCTTCTTTTTTTATTTTGATGTCTGCAAGGCATTTCTAGTGATAATGGTAATGTCAAGACTTCTCCTTTCAGTGAAATACTTCATTTTAATGTGGAGCTTAATGACTGCTCCCTGTTTTGCTGCCCCTTTGCAGCAAGGATATATGGAAAAGGCAGTTACTTGGTGTGTAAAGCAGACTGAGTAGAGTTACAGTGTGTTTGTAGTTCATAGTCTTTCCCATAACAGCCTTGTGTCCTCTTTCTTTGCAGTGTACTGCCAGCACAGCTTGTATGTGCATTTATGGACTTCTTTCCTTTGTCCTGACATCACTAGAATTGCATACCTTGGGCAATCAGCAGGTAAGCATCCAAGGCCCTTTGCATCTGTTACATAATTTAAAATAACCTGTCATAACTGATGTTAATTGCCTATTAAATTGTAATCCTGCATTTCAGATTGCAAGCTTTATGTGGTTTAGGCAGACCCAAATGAGTGATTTGCTGGTTTTCCTACTGCATGTGCACCATGCAAATCTAATAAACACCTTTACAGACTGGCAGATTAGTAATGAAAGAGCACATCATGCATTTGAAGTCCTATGGATATGAAACTAATTGTTGATCTGTTATTCCCAAAACAATGGAAATAATACAAACTCCATTTCTGAGCTGGACTAGATATCTTACAGCCGTCTGCAGATATCACGGACACATTTGTCGTGGCCAGTTCATTCATGATGAGGAGCATGGCTTTAGGTTGTGGTCTGGGCATGGGTGTGTTGGTGTGTTTTGACTCCAGAAAGTAGTTACATCTTGGTGGGTAAACATGGAAACTTACATTCCAAAGATGTGGCAGAACTTGGTTGGGATGAAATCCACCTGTGTAAAGTAGCTTTGATTTTTTTCCATCCTGTCATCCTTTGTAGGATATAATTGATGCTGCTTGTGAAGTTCTGGCAGCTTCCAGCATTCCTCAGCTCTTCTGGAAGACGGTGAGTGTGTTTGCAACTTTTTTGACCTACCTTGTTTATAACTAAGACATGATAAAAGTTTTCCTTTTAGGAAAGGAATAGGCTGGTTGTATTTAGTGAGTTGGTTTCTAGGAGGGCCTGAGGAGCAAATGTTCATCTATCCTTGATTTACTTTTGCCCTTTCCTGCCTTTTAGGTACAGCCTTGGCTTTACTCTTGAAAAGGATACTGGAGCGAGTTTTAATATAGGTGATAGTTGATAGCAGGGCTGGGGCTGCAAGGATTGAACTAACTGCTGGCAAAAGCATTGTGCTTATTTTTTGTTGTCACAGAATTAGGGTGATATGTAATGCCTTACAGTCTTACTTCTTGCCTTATACTTGCAGACTGCCTCATGCTTTATTCTGTGCCAGTGTGATCTCCAGTCACTGGAGTGATACTTTTGTGCATGAATAATGTTAAATGTACAGCTTAAAAAGGAACTGTAACCTTGTGCTGTACTGAGACCCTTTTAGCTTTTCTTTTTAGTAATAAGACATTTGTTTTCTGTTTCCACCACCAGGAACCTACTGCAGGTCTGGGTATTATCCTGGACAGTGTTTGTGGGATGTTCCCCCATCTTCTCACTCCTCTCCTTCAGTTGCTCCAAGCCCTTGTGTCTGATAAATCTACTGCAAAAAAGGTACAAGATCTCTCTTGGTGTTTGGGAGATGATTTATTTCAAGACAGAGATGACAGACTCTGTGATTCTTTCTTTCCATTACATGTGCTTGTCTCAACTGCAGTCTTAGGTAACGGACATTAAGCTTTTTTTTGTCTTAAGAGCAGTGGACAGGGCTCCTTCAGAGCTGTGTGCTGTTGCAGGACACTGTTTCCTGACTTTTAGAAAACTTTTCAACTTTAATGCTTGAAGATTAAGACTAATTTTCAAGAGGTACTTACCTGATACACTAGATGAGACTTGTCTGAACAGGTGGGCTATGTAATAATATTTTGGTAGGGTTGATGTATTAGAAAGATGTTGTACACCTCAAGAAAAACTTTCCTGTTCCTGGAAATGACCTGGTTGATAAATTTTTAAGAAGCTCTGGCTGTTCAGCTGTGTTGTTGATGAAATCAATCAAGCTCTCTCTGATGCAGGTGTACAGTTTCCTGGATAAAATGTCCTTCTATATTGAACTGTACAAGCACAAACCTCCAGATGTGATCTCCCATGAGGATGGCACACTGTGGCGAAGACAGGCTCCAAAGCTCCTCTATCCTCTTGGTAAGGAAACTGCACTTTGCCTTTTCTTACTGAAATGCTTTGGGGAATTTAGCTCTTTCTTTACCTGGCTTCTAGCTCGTGGGTAAATTTGTGACTTTATTTCACCTTCTTCTTCAATCTTTAGGACTAGGTCAAACAAATCTACGGATACCTCAGGGAACAGTGGGCCAAGTGATGCTGGATGATCGGGCTTATTTGGTACGGTGGGAGTATTCCTACAGCAGCTGGACTCTGTTCACCTGTGAGATTGAGATGCTGCTCCATGTTGTGTCAACAGCAGGTGAGACAGGCTGGGAGTGTAAAAGAATAAATAACTATAAAATGGTGCCAGTTTGAGGTTAGTAGTAGGACTGAACAGCTCTGAGTACTTTTGAAAGAGCGTGGAATACTTTCTCAGAAACCTGATGATGATGATAATTATTATTCTGTAAAATGCACTGCAAAAGGCCAGGAGCATGTAGTGAAATGAGATATGTTTTAGATGAGGAAAAAGTTGAGGTAGATAAACAGATGTTTTTTGGTATGGGAGATGGATGGTTTTGAATCATGAAGATATGTGGTAAGATACATGTGCATTGTTCCAGGCTTGATTACTGCTGAAGTATGATTTTGCATTCTAATATTTGGTTTTCTTTACCCAGATGTGATTCAGCATTGCCAGAGGGTCAAGCCCATAATTGATTTGGTTCATAAAGTCATCAGCACTGATGTATCAATAGCAGATTGTCTTCTGCCAATCACATCACGAATCTACATGCTCCTACAGAGGTGAGTCGCTGATAGCAGAGGTACCTAAAGCAGATAGAGTGACCTGGAGGAATAGCTGATTGCTTATTTTGCCAAGAGCTTTACTTTGCCAATAAGCTGACTGCTTATTTTTGCCAAGATGTGTCAGTGCTTGAACTCCCCAAGACTGGAGTTCATCTCTCAAAACTGTTCCGGTTACACATAGTTTAATGTTTTGATGCAGCAGAATGGCCCCTCTACTACTTCTTTCCTGAAAGGTGTGCAATTTTATCCATTTAAAGGCAGTTTTGATTAGTAGCTATATTTACATGGAAGGGGGATAAAACAGCATTAGAGTAGTAACTCCCAGGTTCTAAAACAGCTGTACTTGCTAACTCCTTCCAGAGTTAACTGCCTGGGAATTGATGTTCAGCTGTATAATTTTTGTTAGCTGTGACAACCTGCTCTCTTGCCAGCCTTGCTCTGGCAGTAAATTGGTCTGACTCAAGTGTGAGGGGGAGGTGGCAAGTCTACACTGAAAGTTCAGACTCTCGTGTCTGTATTTATCTGGTTAAATTTTATCTATGTATGCTTCAGTGAGAGGGAAAGAAGCTTTTTTGATTAAAAAACCAGACCACAGGTGGCAGTGCTTTTCATGGATGCTGTTTCTCTTTTGTAGGCTAACAACTGTAATCTCTCCCCCTGTGGATGTTATTGCTTCTTGTGTCAATTGCTTGACAGTTCTGGCTGCTCGGATGCCGGCCAAGGTGAGGAAAGGACCTGCTGGTGAGAACTGGTACATTTATATGTAAATGAGAAGGAGTATCTGTACCTCTTCTCTTGTAGGTTTGGACTGACCTTCACCACACAGGGTTCTTGCCGTTTGTTGCCAATCCACTGTCCAGTATGAATCACATGATTAGGTATTCAAGTTCCCCACCCCATTTTTTTTGCCTAACCTATTCACAACATGCAATAAGAACTTTTTGCCAGTGTGCAATCTCTGCACCTGACATCTCTCACTCATGTCAGAATCCTGCTGTTCATGTGATGAACCCTCTTGCTTATTTCACAGTGCAGAGGGAATGAATGCTGGGGGCTATGGAAACCTATTGATGAGCATGGAACAGCCCCAAGGCGAGTACAGTGTTACCATCTCCTTCCTGAACCTGGTAACAACTCTTGTCCGGGTGAGTGCTTCTGGAATGCTCTGATGTGACACCAGCTCTGAGCTGTTATGCTTGGGAAGTGAAATACAGCCCTGTCTGAGATCAATCTCTGTGCAGCAGGGCTCTCTCAGTAATCTTTGCTTGACACTCCCTTCTGCACTGCTGTTTGTGCTTTCTCTGGTCTGATTCTTACAAAAAGACATTTTGAGTCATCTCAAATGACTAGAAAAGGTTAGAAATTGTTTGTAAATCTATGTCCCCATGTTCTGTGGTTTTCTCACACTTCAAAGACAATAAGGAGTATCTTCCTCCAAAAGTTTTCTTGTCCCCCTCCTGGTTCAATAACATTTCTGTTTCTCCCAGGGACAACTTGGTAGCACCCAGAGCCAAGGCCTAGTGCCCTGCATCGTGTTTGTTCTGAAGGAAATGTTACCAAATTACCACAAATGGAGATACAACTCTCATGGAGTGAGAGAGAAAATCGGTAGGAATGTTAAAAGGGGGAGAAGGAGGAGAAGGGAATTAAAGGGATCACCTGCCTTTTTTTTTCCAGCAGCGATTTGGGATTTGCATTGTACATCTCCTGATATTGTTAGATGCTGTGATTTGTTTGAAAATATTAGGAACAAGGCAAAAGTTTTCAAAAACTGAGTAGTTCATTTAATCTCTCTTTTAGGGTGCCTAATTCTGCAGCTGATCCATGCTATACTGAACTTATGCCCTGAAATGGATCCTTGCAGCAGGTAAGACAGGTGAGAGGTCTCAGATCTGCAGTAGCCTGGTTTACAGTGCAGGAATCGCTGTCATTTTGTTTCAGTTTTTGAATTCAAACAACTAGGAGGGAGCTGGCATAGCTGTGTAGTGCTGGTTTCAGCTCTTTGCTGCATTACTGAGTACAGGAAAGGTAGAAACGATTAGGGACCGAGCAAATCACATCACTTCTGGTAAAAAAAAAGAGTACATAGATTTCCTGGGACAGATTCCCATCCACTTTCCTATTTGGTGTACTCTGGTGAAAGTAGAAGGGAGAGTAAAGGAAGAGTTAGTGGGGATGTAGAAATGGGTTACTTTGTAGTAGTTTTCTAGGTGCAGTGTGGCAAAATGGCACAAGTGCTCCTGGTGACACTGTCCTGTGTTTGTGTCACAGCAATGCCCCCAGCCTGCAGTCCTTGTGCATCTTCAGCCTGGCCAACACGGAGGCGGGGCAAGCTGTCATTAACATCATGGGAATTGGGGTGGACACCATTGACATGGTAATGGCCTCCCAGTCCAGCAGGTGAGTGGGGCGTGGCTGTTTGGGCAGCTTGTGTGTGCTGGCTCTGAGTGAAAATGTCTTGTAAGCCTGATGGAGTTTCCTCTTTAAATGTTGTGCAAATAATAAATGTTGGTTGTGAACACAGTTCCTTACTTTGGTTTCTCTTTGGAAACAGCGACGAGTCCCAAGGCCAAGGCCAGCTGCTGATCCAGACAGTTAAGCTGGCGTTCTCCGTCACCAACAACGTCATCCGGCTGAAGCCCCCGTCCAGCGTGGTGTCTCCCCTAGAGCAGGCCCTCACTCAGCACGGTGGGTACTGCTCCCTGGGGCAGCCTGGGAGCTGTGCTTCTGGCTGATCTGCAAGTGGCAGTGTGTGTCTCATCACGAACACCAGTTAAGGTTTCCAGGTTACAAAAAGTGGTTGCTACTGATGGGAGAAGGCCTCTACTCCGTCCTCTAAGGCATTCTTCCCCTCTGGGACGGCTTTTAAAGGATTAATCAAACATAGCTTATTGTTTGCTGCATTGTAATGAGATTAGTGTAATTACAGAATATACTAAATCAGCTGCTGTTAGTGCCTCTGGCTGGGCCTATACCGTGTTCTTTTGGGAGACCAACTTAGTTCTCATATTCTGCTGTGGAAATCATTATTTGGTAAATAGTTACATCTTGTTGCTGTTTCTTCTCTTTGATTTTATTTGTGTTCTCTCCAGGTGCTCATGGAAACAACCTTATTGCTGTCTTGGCCAAATACATCTACCACAAGCATGACCCTGCACTTCCACGCCTGGCCATCCAGCTGCTCAAACGACTGGCTACAGTAAGATAAGGCTCACCAGTGCTCCTTTGCTTCTCCCCATGTGACTGATTCCACCACTGAAATTTTTTCAAGATAATTCCCTCAGGCATTTTTGTATCAGGGAGATTAGTGCAAGTCAGTTGAAGCAGGGTGGACTGACAGCTGTAAGTTAGGGCACATGAAAAATCAGCTGAAGGGCCCTTTAGTTTTTTAATATAATCTTCAGCTGTTTCAGAAGTCACTCAGCACTCACTGACAGGCATCCCATGAGTGGGTTTTTTTCTGCAAAGTAGTTGCATCTCCAGTTGTTCTCTTCCCAATTTTTCAGCAACTTCTCAAGTCACAGTCTGAAATACAATTCCTAGACCTTCCTACCTGGAACTTTTAGCATCTTACAGAGAAGAGGATCCTATATAAGTTTTTATTGGGACACTTCAACTTTTAGACTTCTGGACTTAGTAAAAGTAGACTTTAGACTTACAAAGCCTTTTATACTTACTCTTTTTGTCTGCTAAAAGTCTGAGTATTTGTAGTTTTCTTAAAGCATATAAATCCAGATCTGGGCTTATTTATTTCAAGAAATGTAATTCCAAAACTCTTTTTTTCCTTTGTCCTTTATATTTCTTTTGTAACCTGAGAGAAATAGGTGAGGATAGAGCAGAATTGCTGGAAAGGAAAATTTGGATCACTTGTCACATTTCTTCCTGCTTAATGACAACTTACTTTGATATGTTCATAGATCCAGTATTAAGTATTTTTGAGTTTCAGTGCGACACAATCACCTTTCACGTAGAATTAAGCATTCTCTACGGCATGTTTGTTTTTCCCTCTGATATTTGTCTCCATGGGCAGGTTGCTCCCATGTCTGTGTACGCCTGCCTGGGCAGTGATGCTGCTGCCATCCGCGACGCCTTCCTCACCCACCTGCAGAGCAAGATCGAGGACATGCGCATCAAGGTCATGATCCTGGAGTTCCTCACAGTTGCAGTGGAGACGCAGCCTGGGCTCATTGAACTGTTCCTGAACTTGGAAGTGAAGGATGGCAGTGATGGGTCAAAGGTACAAGAGCAGATTCTTGCCTGAGGGCTCACTCAGGCTTTTTTTTGCATATTACAGCACTGGATGCTAAAATCTGATAGTTCTTACTTGTAACCTGGTGTGCTTAATATAAAGATAAATGGAGGTTGTGCTTGTATTTAATGGATGTGGTGCTATCCCAGTTGCACTTCTCCCTGTAACCAAAGAGAAACTTTCCCCAGTATTTCAAGGCAGACACTGAGTTAGCAAAAGAATGTCTGCTGAGACCAAGGGTGCCTGTGACCTGCTCTCTTCACTCTGTGTGCTGTTCTCTAAGCGGCCTTAAAACACTCGTTCATGACATTCTGGCAGTGAGAAAGCGAAAGATTTGGGTACGATGGACAATACAATTCTCCAGCATTATAACCTCTTGTAACCTCTTGTCTCCTTTTGCTTTAGGAATTCAGCTTGGGGGAGTGGAGTTGCCTCCAAGTGGTGTTAGAGCTGATAGACTCCAAACAGCAGGAGAAGTACTGGTGCCCTCCCCTCCTGCACCGCGCTGCCATTGCCTTCCTGCACGCGCTGTGGCAGGACCGTCGTGACAGCGCCATGCTCGTGCTGAGGACAAAGTGAGTTGGTGTTCCTCGACAAGGCATTTTCCTTCCTCTTTTCTAAAACAGTCTTTCTGTGGTTTGTCAGACTTTTCAGGAACATTTCCATCTTAGTCAATGTGTGCCCTGGTGAGGGTATGCAGTGTGTGGGCTTTGAGTGTGGAAGATCAAAGCCCCAGTGTGTCAGGAGCAAATATATTTCTGTTTCTTTTATACAAAGCTAAATAAACTTGTATTTACCAAAGCATATTTTCTATGAAGTTTGGAACACTCAAAATGCTGCTAGGCATGTGGCATGAGGGAGATAACTGATACTACTTTTGCTTCTATCTTTTAGGCCAAAGTTTTGGGAAAATTTAACTAATCCTCTCTTTGGGACCCTTCCTCCGCCTTCTGAATCATCAGAGGTGAGTTACATCCAAACAAAATGAAGGGATTTATGTATTTCTCAGAAAAGGTTTCTAAGTGATGTGTGTGGCTGTTCCCTCTGCTTGCAGCTTCCTAAAAGGAGCTGTGACCAAGTGGGTTAAACACAGGCAGGGGATGAAGTGAATGCTGTCTGGCTTTTCAGAGACTGGGCAGCCATGAACTGTCTTTTGAAATTCTCTGCTATTTATTCACATATGAAACAAAAATAACTATGTGGCAGCTGTGGTAACACACACTGTGGAAGGTGTGCTGTCTGACATGTATCCATATTGTGGGCTCAGGCTGACTGATATTATGGAGGAATTGATTTGGTTCTTGTTCTTCTGTGTGAGTTTTTCTCTTAATTCTGAAAGCCCTGTGCTCTCACTGAAGAGTTTTAACTCTGAGCACAGTATGCTGTCCATATTGTCAGCAGTCTGGACAAAATGGCATAACTGTTCCTATTGTGGGAGAAAGAAGTCTCCTGCAGAACTGGAGTATCAGCCATCCCAAGTGGATGGGTAGGGATAAATCAGAATTTCACTTAGCTTATNTTTTTTTTTTTTTTTTTTTGATTGCTTGGGTTTTTTTTGTCTTCATAGCTCAGTGTCTTGGATACCTGTGCCTTAATAATGAAAATCATCTGCTTGGAGATCTACTATGTTGTCAAGTGAGTCTTTGGTAGTCTCTCCTTCATCCCTGTACTTTTTAGTTATCACAGCTGTCTGTGTTAACTCTTGATACCCCGTGTGGGCTTTGATGGGCAAAGCACATGTAATCCTGGGAAAATCTAGGAGTGATTCATGAACACATTACAGACATTCATTTGAGATTCTTGCAATCTCCAATTGCAGAAAGATATTACAATCCTTCTGCAGCTTTTAGGTGAGAATGTATCAGTATTTTCCTCTTATCCTGGAATAAGAATATACAGTATTTATTAAAACTAATTGTCAACTAAGCCAAGTAAACCTGTAGTGATTGAATCACATTTAGTATTTTTCTCCCACTTGATTTGTTTTCCTGAATGTAACAGCTGTTTCATATGTTGAAAAGGATTAACTAAAATCTCTGTTTAAAAAAAAATTCATAGATTTTCCTCAGGGTTCATGTTTTTCCTTCATATTTGGCACAAGAAGTGGGATTCCCTGCACAGGTCTAATATGTGGAATAACCTTCACTTGCAAGCTGTGTCCTTGGCTTTCCTCCCTGAATCTCAGAAGAAGTGTGTTTTCTGACCCAAGAATAAATGAAGATAACTTCTCCTCTTGATTTGGTCAGGGGCTCTCTGGATCAGTCCCTGAAGGACACGCTGAAGAATTTCTCCACCAAAAAGCGCTTTGCCTACTGGTCAGAGTATGTGAAGTCCCTGGCACAGCACGTGGCAGAGACCGAGGGCACCAGCTGTGCCTCCGTCACCGAGTACCAAATGCTCATCTCAGCCTGGAGAATGCTGCTCATCATCTCCACGAGCCATGTAAGGGCTGCCTCTCATCTTTCATGAGAGTTTGAAATGGACACTGAATATTACAATGTCAACAGCTTCCTCGGGCCAGCTTAGCAGAATTCACTGGTTTTTTTCTTTCAGTTTTTGTTGTGTGGCATGAGCATGGTGCAAGAGGTTAGAGTGGGTGGTGTTTTGCTGTCTGATCAAAATGAGCATATTGTCCTCTCAGCAGAGGAGGGAGGTAGTAAATAATTTTTAGAGGGATTTTAAGTAATTCTGTAATCCTGACAAGCTTTTCCTGTGTCAAGTGAGGCAGGGATGCACCATTAGGGAATTAGTCATTGCCAGCTTCTTGTCAATGGTTAATGTAGGACTAAAATGATTTCTGTAAAACTCAGCAACTATAAAATTTGGTGGATTCCTAAAGTAACAGATTAAAACAGTAAACTGATTTTAGGCTTCTTAGAAGATGCATCTTTTGTTGTGCTGATTGATCTTTATCTTTGTGGGTTTAGGCGGATATCATGCATCTGACTGATTCTGCAGTTCATCAGCAGTTGTTTCTGGATGTGCTAAATGGCACCAAGGTTTTGGTAGGTGTTGCTTCCTATCAGTTCTTTCATTTCCTAATTGCTTATCTTCTTTGCACTGTGAGGGGTTCTATTTTTGTAGATGCTTGTAATCATAGGGTTTTTTAGATCCTGTGAAATTGGGCTGAAACAAAGTCTCTCTCCCTGAACTGATGAGCTGCTTAAATCTTTATTTCATATGTGTCATTCTTGTCATCACTGAGTGACCCTGCGAGGGTCCTGCCTCTGGTCCCCTCAGTTCTGCTGAAGAACAAATCTGGTCATTTGGTGGTGGTGCTTGGGCTGAGCATTTCTGAAGTGTTTTTACATGTGTCTGTTCCAGCTGTAACTCTTGCAGTATTTCTCCCTAGCTCCAAGTTCCCATGTCAGTGTCCTGTCTGCAGCTGGGGTCTATGCTGTGTACCCTTCTTCTGATCCTACTCAAGCAGTGGAAAAGGTAGGTATTTTGTTTGGATAATTATTAGTCACTGCTAGAAATAAAAACTTGGGAGATCACATTTAAATAAAAATTTGGGAAATTATGTTGAAGTGTTTTGCTCTAGTGAGAATCCCTAGTGGTCTGGGGAGAGAACTGAAGCCTTATAATTGAATTCTCTTTCGGGATGTCAAATGTCTCTTGGTTGTTGCTGAAATTGTAGGAAGTCTCCAGAAGCAATACAGTTTATTTAGTTTCCTGCTTGCTGGTGAAAAGTACCAAAAGAGCTTTTGTGATAGTTAGTCCTGCTTTCTCACTCTCATTCTCACAATGAAGGAAAAATGCATTCTCTCTCTGTGGAATGTCTTTAGTGAGATCCAGGCAGTGATTTAAGCTTTACTTTTGAAGAACTGCTTTTATTTTTGGGGGTCGTATAACTTACGACCCACACAGCTCATTCAAGACAATATATTTATTGAGGGATCTTGTCTAATCTGAAGAGCTCTCCCTTTTTGTTGTCAGCGAGTTGGGTTCTGTGGATAAAATCATAAACTCCTTGACGCAGATTCTGGAGGGAATACTACAGGCAGATCAGCAGATGATGGAGAAAACCAAAGCCAAAGTGTTCTCAGCTCTTATCACTGTTCTGCAAATGAAGGAGATGAAAGGTGAGGTGGTGCATGTGCAGGTGTCGAGGTGCCAGGTCTGAACACACCTTACACCCAGCATTTGGAAGATAAACACCTGTGTGGTGCTGGTAGTAGTGCAGGGTGCTGAATGTAGTCACCAGCCTGTGGGACTTCTCTGCTTTTTTCTTCCTTTTTTTAGCTAGTTTTGGAAAGAGGTGAGGTTTATCATTCATTCACTCTACGTGCATGTCTTTCCTTCTCTTTTCTTCTCCTGACAATAACCTCTGATCAGTTTGGTTCCTGTGTGTTTTTGGAAACATCTGAGTGTGTGTAAGAGGGACACCTAGGTCAGGCTCTCTCAGAGTGACTGTAGAGCTTTGATTCTGTCATGCATTTCCAGTTGGAGATAAGAAAAGACCCAAACACAAGAAAGGGTACATTTTGTTACAAACCACAGAAACCAGTCTGGTCATTACTCCTGTCCCTTGTGGGGCATCTGGCATTGCAGTAGCACTTGAAGACCCTCAGTGGAATCTGGGCAGTATTTCTCTGTACAACACATACAAAGGCAACTGTGATTAAAAGTGTGTCAGGTTACTTGTTTGTGTTCCTTGTCCCACTGCTTTGGCTCTGCAAGCCTGTATGTTTTGAAAAATAGAAGGTAGAGGGTTGGTTTGGTTTTAATTGATTTCTTTGCTGTTGAATTTGAGTTTCTAGTCATGCTGGTGAACGGTGGTGCAATTTATTTTAATGGTTTTGATAAGAATGTAGTATTTATATAGACTCACAGATCATAGACTGCACCCAGTCTGAATGGGCTGGTACCAGCAGTCTGGAACAATGCGTGGGAATTGCTGTGATGGAATAATCTGTCCACAGTAGTGCTTGATTTGTGATTTGACATGTCATGAGTTTATATGACTTCTTGGTAAAACTACATGTTTTTGTTACCCAGATGAATATAATCCCTTATTATATCCTCCTAGACTTAAACATCTAACTTAGTCACAGTTCCTCACATTGTTTTGTAGCTTTTGAAATGAGAACGGAATAAATGCTAATTCCAAGACATGTGGCTCAGTGATGTTAGCAGTTAAACTGGAAACCTGAGTACAAGGACTGTGTGTTAACTGGTGTCTGTTGTGCGTGTCACAGTGAATGACATCCCCCAGTACCCCCAGCTGGTGCTGAGTGTGTGTGAGACTCTCCAGGACGAGGTCATTGCGCTTTTGGACCAGACTCGGCACAGCCTGACCTTGGGAGATGCTGCAGATGACAAGGACAGTATGGAGACTGATGATGCCTCCCGAGTTAAGCACAAAGACCAGCGAGATGGGGTAAAGGACCTGTTCCTCTGCTCTGCAGCCTTGTCTCTTCTCTCTAGACAAAAGTTTCATGATGCTTGGAACAACTTTCCCATGTAGCCTGCTGTCTTCAAAGGAAGTTTCAGCAGTTTCTATTTCAGAACTACTCTATGTTTTTTTGGCTCACATCAGTCTGGGAAATTGGCTGTTGCTGCCTCTCCTTCAGAAGTGTCCTAAAAACCATTGTCATGAGTGCTGATACGGCCAAGAGGTGTACAGAGTATAATGTGAGGGATACCAGGAGCCTTCATGCATGATTCTGAGAATGACTGAACTTCAGGTTGTGTTAGTAAATGCTTTTGAGATTTTTCTTGGTACAGCCCTGTACCTACCTATCTTTCCTTGTCACTGCAGGTGTGTGTTCTGGGTCTGCACCTGGCTAAGGAGCTCTGTGAAGTGGATGAAGATGGAGACTACTGGCTGCAGATTACTAGGAAAGTCCCTGTGCTTCCTACCATCTTTGCTGCACTGGAGATCAGCCTGAGAGTTAAACAAAACCTTCACTTCACAGAGGCCTCATTACATTTGCTGCTGACCTTAGCAAGGACTCAGCAGGTGAGAGATACAGAGAAGTGAGAGCACATAGCTGTACACTTTAAATAAGAAAAGTCTGTCTCTTTTTTTAACTCATTATCCTGTCCGTGGTATAGCTGAACAATGAGCTGTAGATAAAGGGGTATTTTTTGGAGGCTGGGAAGCAGCAGGTCCTGTATGTACACCTGCTTAGTGTGTATGGTTCTCCATAGTGGGATGTCTGGGAAAAGCTGAGCCAGCCAGGCAGAGCTGTCATTTAGAGCAGGCACTTTCACTGAATGGATTCTGCAGTGCAAATACCCCCTTGTTAAACCAGCATTGAGTGCTGGAACCTGCTTCTTCATTAGTTTTAATAAAGTGTTATTTATCTATTACAAATTCAACTTGTGTGGGGCTTTAGGTGAAAACAAGGTTGTTCCAAAGCCCTTTGCAAAGATTATGTACATACCAGAGCAGGTGATAAATGGAATTCTGAGTACAGTTACGCAGGTTAGATTTTGCTTTTCTTTATGTTGAACTTTTAACAACATAGAAGTGTGTGTAGATGAAAGTTCTGTAAAAGGGTGGTGACAGTGCAAAGGACAGAAATACCTACTGCAGCACAAGTCTCTTCAGTCTCTGAGAGCAGAGGCACAGATTCCAACAGTAGTTTGTTCTTGTAGGGAGCAGCAGCAATGGCTGGAGCCGGTGTCACCCAGAGTGTCTGCCTGCCCCTCCTGAGCGTGTACCAGCTCAGCACCAACGGAGCCATTCAGGTGGGTGCTGCTTCCTTCATTCCAGCTGGGAATGCACCCGGAGAGCTTCCCATGCCCTCGCAGGCTGTGGCTGGAGCAGTGCCCTCCCAGGGTGGGAGGACAGCAGCCACCCCTAGAGACTGGGGACTGACAGATTGGTGTGGAGGGAAAAGAAGTCGCTTATTTTTCTATGTGATCTATTCAGACATCTGCTTCATCCCGGAAGTCCCTGGATGCCCCCTCCTGGCCCGGGGTCTATCGCCTCTCCATGTCCCTGATGGAACGTCTGCTCAAAACACTGAGATACAACTTCCTGACAGAAGCGCTGGACTTTGTGGGTGTCCATCAAGAGAGGATCCTCCAGGTGTGCCACAAGCTGCCTCTGTGCTTCACTTGGCTCATCTGTTCCAACAGCAGTGGAAATGAGTCAGAAAGGGCAGAAGCATTGAAAAGTCACTCCTGCCTCGGGAAGGGTTACAGTGGAAATAACTGTGAGAGGAGGCTGGGATGTTATCCCATCTGTCCCTTATCTGTCATGGCCCTGATTTACTTCTCTGTCCTTCCCAGTGCCTGAATGCAGTACGGACCGTGCAGAGCTTGGCCTGTCTGGAAGAGGCTGATCATACTGTTGGCTTCATTCTTCAGCTCTCGAATTTCACAAAGGAGTGGCATTTCCACCTGCCACAACTTATGAGGGACATGCAGGTAGGAATAAGGATATTGCCATGGATAATACATTGCCTCAGAGTGCAGGGATTTGGATGTCTTCAGAGAAAATGGCGCTGTATCACTTTTTTATTACCACTCTTTTAATGGGAGTTATGGCTGAGGTTATTTAACTGCTCATCCTGTCAGTACCTTGTCTCGAGTGAGGAAATAAAACCGTGGGGAGAGAGAGAAGTGGTTGCTTGGAAAAGTAACTTGGGGAATTCAGTGGCTTACTTTCAGTTCTTAGTGCCAGGTGATTTCAAGAAAATACTGGGAAATTAATAGACTGTGTGGATCCTTTGTGATCACAATGCTGGATTTTCTAGCTTCTAGCAGTGATAGGGAATAGGCAGGGTTTGAGCTTTTATGAGATTTCTCCCTGACTTTATTTCTTTCAGGTGAATCTGTGTTACCTGTGCCAGGCCTGTACCTCCCTCCTGCACAGCCGCAAAATGCTCCAGCACTACCTGCAGGTGAGGGTCCTCACCAAACTTTTGTGTTGCATGCCCATGCTCCCTGTTAGAAGGGTGCATTAATCAGTATCAAAGGTCTTGGATATTGAATGGATTATTGATAATCCTCGTGGTGATTATTGACACCTATCATCAGTTAGGATTTGCATTTCTTCACAGCAAAAAACCAAAAAAAAGTGCAAAGAGTAGTCTGGACTCTGAAAACCTCTGGACTGTGTAAAGCCAGTCCTGGATAACCAGCAGCCTGTGCTGAACGGTGCTGTTGTCATAAGGAGGCTGCATTGCTGTAGGACTCTGGAGTGCCATTAATTAAGCCACTGTTGACCTGGTGTCCTTGATTTGATTTCATTTGTTAAAGGCAGATAGTTCTTGTTCTTGGGACATCTTTAGATGTGTGAGGTGGAGATGATGCATTGCTGCTGCAGTGTTCCTTCTGCATGGCTCAGGCTTGGTGTGTTGATCATTCTTTTTCTGGAGTGTGGAATCTAAACAGCCTCTGCAGCTGCCTCCCTGCAATGCAGTGTCTCCCCAGCCCACACCAGCTGTAGATTCACAGACTTGGGTGCCTTGTTTCCTCATTCTCTTTGTTCACAGTGTATTTTTTTTCTCAAAACACTTGTCTTAGCGTAAAATAATCCTATCTGTATTCAAGACTTTCTGTTTTCTTTCTCCACAGACAAAAAATGGCGATTCCCTTCCATCCAGTGTGACTCCCCGAGTGCAGCGTAACCCGCAGGCCTCCTCCAAACACCCCAGCCCCGAGTCAGAGGCAGCGGAGCAGAAGGCCCTGCTCACAGTGCAGTACAGCCTCCTCAAAATCCTCAGCAAGTCTCTTGCTGCCCTGCGCCATTTCACCCCTGATGTGTGCCAGATCCTCCTTGACCAGGTGGGGAGGGAGGAGAGGTGCTGCTCTCCAAAGGGGGGAGTTTCCAGCATTTCCAGGGATATCCTGGGTCTCTGTGTCCTGCTCGATACAGTGTCCCCACTGTCTGCTGTATACCTGTCTGCTATTCTGCACAGAGCAGGAAGGCAGGAGACAAGGAATTTGCCTTGGGAATCAGGCACTGCACAGTGTGAAGGGAAGACCTGGCTGAGCTTTTGTGTGATCTGCACAAGGCTGTTTGTGTGTGTGACCTTACTGGAGCAATAACCCAGCTTGTTTGTACCTTCAGTACACCGTTCTTCAGGAAAAATCCTCCTGTCATCCACCCATGGTGGTGGGACCCAATGCCTGGTCTCCAGGTTCAGAAAAGGAAGGTTTAATCCTTGATTCTGGAAGTGCCCTGCTGCTAACTGTTGGATAGGGCACATCCTTCTGTGCCTCTGGGCGCAGCCAGTACCTTGGTGTGCCAGTGATGGCAGCTGTGTGAGGAGAGCCATGGAGTCTGGTTGTGCAGTGCTGTACAGGACACTTTACTGCTCCAGCTGCACACCTGAGATTTGGGAAATTATCACAGTGCTTCTATTTCTCCCTTTGAAAAGCGTGATAAGGGACTGGGTATTCCTGTTCCTATGGCAACAGCATACTCGTGGCCTCTGGGGTCTCACTCCTCTTTCTGTTCCTCCATAGTCGCTGGACCTTGCTGAATACAACGTGCTCTTTGTCTTGAGTTTCACCACACCAGCCTTCGATTCGGACGTTGCACCTTCCTTTGGGACCCTCCTTGCCACAGTCAATGTGGCCCTGAACATGCTGGGAGAGGTACTGGCCCTTTCTGTGTCTCGGGAGCACGGCAGTTGCAGTGATCCCAGAGAGCTCATTCAACTGATACTTCGAAGAGCATGAGTAGTTCTTTTCTATCTCCTGTCTCTAATGCCTGTCTTTTTTTCCCTCTAAGATGGATAAGAAGAAGGAACCTTTCCCTCAGGCTGCAGGGCTGAATATGCAAGAGGGAACTAAAACCCTCAAGTAAGTTTCTAGTTACTTGATGTGGTTACACCCAAGCAGCAGAAGACAGAGCTCTTCAGATCAGAACTGAAGTGTAGAGGCATTTGTGTGTCTTCGTACATCCCTTGTGTGTAAAGTCCTTCAATAACTATTTGACCTGGAAACCAGAGTGTGCTCACCGTTTTGGCTCCTGCTGATTCGTGTTTCTTTGCACAGGTCTCTGCTCATGTTTACAATGGAAAACTGTTTCTACCTGCTCATCTCCCAGGCTGTTCGGTACCTGCGGGACCCGGCTGTGCACCCCCGGGATAAGCAGCGGATGAAGCAGGAGCTCAGCTCGGAGCTGGTGAGCACCTTCTCTCACGGTTCAACGTGTCTTGTCTGTGGCTGCCCGTTTCCCAGCAAGACTGAACAGCCTTGGGCTGCTCATACTGGCACATTCCTGTGCCACAGCACCCAGGTTGGGAGAGGGCGTGTGGCAGAATGAAGTTGACTTGTTACACGCTCTGATTTCAGAGTACGCTGCTCTCCAGCCTGTCCCGTTACTTCCGCCGGGGTGGTCCCTCTTCACCTGCCAGCGGGGTCCTTCCCTCTCCTCAAGGAAAGTCTGCCTCCAAGCTGGGTCCAGAGGGGCAGGAGCCCTTGTTTCAGCTCGTGCAGGCCTTTGTCCGGCACGTGCAGAGATAGATCCTGTCCTGGCCCTGCCTCCCTCGTCAGGACTTGCAGTGGAACAATTCACCTCCACCGCAGAAGGCATCACCTTCGGCAGAGCTGTACTGAGGACTGGGAAGGGAGGGAGGCCAAGTGTGGGCAGTGGTGTCACCTGAGCAGCAAGATCCCGTGGAACTCTTGCCACCCAGGAGCAGAGTGAATGTAAGGAGAGCCCAGCTGGCTCTCCGGTGACCAGGCCACGTGCACAGTCTGCTCGCTCTGTCTGCCAGAGCATCCTGGCTGCGTACAAGCACTGAACAGTCAAAACCTTTATTTTTATAGCTTGTACCTCAGCTGGGGGAGCTGTGGCTGGATGGAGAGAGGAGACACTTTCTGCTGGGCATTAACTCTGCTCCTAACACAAGGTGCAATCTGTGTCTCCCATGTGGAGTCCAGCTAAGGCACACCCAAGGGATCAGCCAGCAATTCAGAGACCATCTTTCTACTGCTATTTTTGTACTGAATGGTTCAAGGCACGATGGTGTATGTGTGCTCACGCCTTCCTTTCACCCTGCAGTCTGTGTGTTGTGTGTGTTTCTGAAGAGCAAGGCCTCACTTAAGGTTTTTATGTCAAAATTCCATTGCTCCAGTCTTGCAGTTTTTTGTAACTGTGCCCTATTTATACTGATATTAAAACCTTTATAGACAGCAGCTGTGTTCATGGGTTTGTGTTGGGCAGAGCGGCACCAATTCTGCAGTGTCTGGGTGGTGGTTCTGCTGAAGTCCCAGCTAATGCTGTGACTTCTGAGTGACAATCCAGAGACTGTCTGAAATGACTGTAATTAAAGGCTGATTCCCTGGGTTTCCCACACCCACTCCTTTTCTCTTACTCTCCTGTCGGGGAACTCGTAGGAGGTTTGAAACGAGCAGCACTGTAAAATACTCCTCAGGGATGATTCCCCTGCACATGGTGGTGAGGGCCCTGCGCAGGAATCACTGTCTGCAGTGAAGGTGCATCATGTGGTGTAGCTCTAGATAACAAACTCTTTAAAGTTCTGAGGCTTAGAGTGTAGTAAGGACAGTAAGAGAACGTCAGTGATCATTGCTTAAAATACAGCTGGAAATCTAGACAGACTTACCTAAAGTAAGAAATCAAATTTCAGTGTAGCTGTGAGCTATTAACCTACCACTTCTTTCCTAAAGAGACACTTGATTGCTTTACCAGCCAGAACCTTTTTAATTTCAATGGTTTTAAGAGACTAGAGCTAAAAAATGAGATTATCTTGCTTTGAGGTTGTTTGGGCTTTTTTACCTTGCAAGCTTAAGTGCTGGCAATATCCTGGTACATTTGTTTGATCTAGCGTCATGTGCCCTGAGGGCTTTGGAGAGATTTGAACTGGCTGGAATAAAGTCTTAAAGGAGAGGGGCTTGTGAGGTGGTGTGACAGTCCTGAACCCAGTGGTGTTTCGATGGGGCAGCCTGTAACCAGAAACACTTTGTGCTATGGGGGAACTGGGTGTGACCCTGGAGAGTTGAAGGTGAACAACGTGCAGAGACAGCACATGGATGAGGGCCACCATGAGGAGAGGAATCTGGAATCTGGTCCATCTAAGCAAGTTCAGTTACAGCAGAGGCTGTTACTTGACAGCTCTGGTCGGGATCTTTCCTTTTGTCACGGCTTTGGGAGTTACAGTGTGCTCAGCACTGTACTGGTGTTCAACAAGAATGGATTCTTCAAGATGTTTATTCAAGCACCAGAGTGAGTTGGTGCTTGGCAGGAGCCCTTGGTGCCAGGCAGCAAAAGCAGTGGATGCTGTTGGTTACATGTATTTTAGAGCTCCAGCAGCACTTCAGTCCTGAGTTGTACCTGTCCCTGTCCCTCAGGCATGGAGGGGATCCAGCCAAGGGGGGCTCCCCTGACATCTGCAAAGAAGAGTCAGGAGTAGCAATAGATTTTCCATGTGCTTTTTTTTCTACTGCAGAGGGAACAGAGTGCTGGTGCCAGGAAGAGAATTCCTTCTGCCTGCTCTGAGGGAAGAGACCATTTTCTGCTTCATTAGGCTGCTGCTGTTTTTTCTAAAACTGTTTTTCCTCTTTAATGTGCCAAGGAGAGGAATAACAGGGGAACAGGGATGTCACTGGCCTGAGGGAAAATATACATGCTGGAAGGGAAATAGGCAGGAGTAGATCTCTAATAGATCAGGACTATGGGAGTGGTAATCCTGGCAATTTTAAAACTAACTAGAACAGGAACATCATTTGATTTTCCTGTTCTCTTTAACTAGAACAGCCAAGCATTATTGCTGCACTACAGAGCATTTCAACAGCTACTTTTCCCAGGAGTTCCTTCCAAGCTGGGTGTTAGGGACAAGACTTCAGGATTTTAGATTAGCAGCAGATCTAGTTTCCATAACAACTAAAAAAGTCTGTTAGATCTAGAATAGCACTTGGGTCTCTCAGCAGCTGAAGTCATCCTGCTGCTCTATTTTTGCTTCAGGTGCAGGAGGAGCTGTTGTTTCTCAGAGCCCCTGAAGCTGTAGTACAACTGAGATGTGTCAGCTGGGAAAGGAACCACAAGGCTCTGACAGTGTGTTGGGAGTGTCAGGTGGGACAGGAAGGATGAGCAGCTTTGTTTTGCTTTTAACCCCAGCTTCCAAGCCTGGGGTAGCAGGAGGGCACTGCTTCCACCTGAGCTGCTCCCTTTGTCTCCCTGCTTGTCCCCACAGCCCTGTGGCTGGGGAGCAAGGACAGCCCTGGGCCCACAGAAGGTGCTGAGGCAGGAGGTCAGGCAGTTTGTTTATTGGCAAATAAGTGCTGAAACCCACGAGCCCCACAAACACAGGTGCTCAGTGCCCTGTTACATTAGAATGGTCACGATACCTTTGGGGAAAGTGCAAAAGATCAATAAACAAGCAAAGTTAGTTCTGACATACCCAGGGGAAGGTTGTGAACAGAGAGCTTGGTGCAGGTGAGTTTCTCTTCCATCCAGTTTGAGTGGAAAACTCGTGATACATCAAGTGGAAGTCCTTTAGGTGAGCTCTAGCTAAGAGTTCATTCCAGAGTGAGCAGGCACACACACACCTGAGCCAAACCACCCATCCCTCCAGGACAGCCTGGGTTGTGGTGTGTGTATGGCCAAGAACAGCTCCATGTTGGGGGTCACTGCAGGTGGGACTGTCCCTTCCTGCACTAGGATGCACCAAGTCTGTTCACTGCTGACATGGGAGGGGAAACATTCATTAAATCAGTGATTCAGGGTGGAAATAAAGTCAGGCTAAAACATGCCTGGACAGACACAATGAAAGAAAAGCCTGGACAATAACACAGGGAGCAAAGCTTGTAAAAAGGCTTGTAAACTTTGCAGTCCAAGAGCAATTTCCCAGAGGAAATGCAAGCGAGATGCATGGTCCCTTGCACGGAGGTTTGGGGTTAGGCCCTACGGCAGCAGGTTGGTCTCCACAAAGAAATCTTCCAGCCTCAGGGGACAGGGGTAGGTGGGAGCCTCCAGGCCCCAGGATGCTGAGTGCAGCTCTTGACCAGCTGTGCACTGCTGGTCTCCCACGGCTGAGCAGGGTGGGTGGGTTTAACAGGCTCCTAAATCCCAGCTGCAGCCTCCTTGCCTCACGTGCCGGGAGTGTCAGAGAGGGTGTGCGGGGCGCTGCCCTACCGGAATGCTCCATGGTTGGACTTGGGCAATTCTGCTGCTGGAGAAGAGAGGAGGGGAGGGGCAGACAGGCACTAACCCACACCAGACACGAGGGAAGTGTAACTGGTGAGCAGCTGCTGAGGGACGCAGCTCACTCGCCCTGGGAAAGCCAATGTGAGGAACAAGACTGGGGCAGGGAAGGGAAAAAGTAATCAAGGAATCTTGTGCCATCAGGACAAACGTCAAAGCAGGCTGCACTGGTAGGTAACAAATTCAGCCTTGGGTGCCATCAGCCCTTTCCCAAAACCTCACCATAACAGTTTTCCCACTTCTTTCCCAAAATTCCCATATTAGCAATGGAGTGTTGACCCTGAAGAGAGCAATGGTCTCGGATGAGGAAATCCGCATTAGAAGTGCCAGATGAGGGGTGCATTCTGCTTGTACGTTCTTCTTCCTTAACGTTTAACTTAACAGTTCCAAATAAGTGACAGGAACCTTCCCTTTCTGGTTCCCTCTTTCCCCTATGAGCCAGTCTGGATCCATGCCTGGCAGGCTGTACACAGTGATCATCTGCAGAGAGAAGACAGCACGTTAGACAGGACCTTACTCTGCAGACAGCCAAAGAAATTTAGTCAGATGGGGACTGAAAGAACAGTAATTCCTGAAGTTCATTTAGCAGACATCTGTGCCCTTTCCCTGGAGCTATCTGCAGCTTTAACACAAGATCTATGGAAAACTGCTCAGTGATGTCCCTGTTGCTTTTTCATTCTCCAAAGTGACTCAAGGTACTTCTACATGTTGCTTTGTCATCCTTTCTGAATATAGAAGTTCAGTCTAGAGAACAGAAAAGTTTCCAACTTGCTGATTTTTCTTTTTTTCTCAGCATGATTAGAGCAGGCCTCCAGCCAACAGCTTATGCTATGGCTCTGGATAAGGCAGCTGTATTTGAGGGTCACAGTGAAGATGCTGAGTATTGGAGTATTTTATTTTGGGCTTCAACAGGAACTGAGAAGTCACTCGGGTGATGTTAAATAGTAAATGGCCGTGAGCACAGGCTCACTGCAACTCAGCAGATACTGGTGTCCAGGTAAAGACTCTATTAGTTTCATAAAGCAGGTTTTAGGGGCAGGAAGAGGAACCAAAGTCCTTGTTGGGCACACCACGGGCTGCTGGGCAGTTATAGCCAAATCCAACACTCAGGAAAGCCACCAACCTCATCTGCAAGAAGTGCCAGCTCGGTGCTGTCAGCTGCTTCGTAGTCGTAGAGGACTCGGGCCCTGCGTGTCCCACTGGCAGGAGGCTTGACCTCGTTGGGATTCAGCACACCCTCTGCCACGGTGTTGGGCACCCCAGCAATCGTGGGCACGACTGGAATTGTAGGCACAGCAGGGAGCGTGGCAGCAGCAACAGCTGGAGGAGAGGTAGCAGCTGCAGGAGAGGCAGATTCTGCGTTGCCTACAAATGTGCCTGAAAACCTTACACGGGAGAAGAAAGCACAGTTCAGTGAGGCTCCAGCCTGAGGAACCACGAGCTCTTCCTTTCAGCAGCTGCACTGCAGAGATGATGCTCAAGAGTTGCAGCCTATGTGCCCAGCTGTAACATACCCACACTGCCCTTCATGGGGGGAAATACCCTCAGTTCTCAGGAGCTGAGACTGTCCAGCAAGTGACACTTGTCTGCCTGTTTTGACTCCAGTGCCCTGTTTCACCAACTTGCAGAGTACCAGACTGACGTGTGACACTGCAGAGGGGGCTGGACAGTGCTGCTCTCGGCTGTTTGACTGGGTCCATTGTGCTGTGTCCTTGCCCTGCTCTCACATGGGCTGTGTTACCTGTTCTGCCTGCTAATTCTTCAGGAAAGGGATGGGCATTGCTGCTGTTGAACTGGATGCCACAGCTGGCAGCTCCCGGGCTTTGCAGGCTCTCTAGAGAGAGACAGTAATGGAGCTCAGGCTCAGTTATCTAAGGGGATACAGCTCTGGCCCTGGCAGTGATCACACAGAGACCCCAGAGTCACCGAGGGGAGGAGAGCCCTCAGAGCTCGTCCTGGCCAATATCATACTTACATTTCTCCTTTGGAGCTGCAGGCATGGAAGAAGAACAGAACAGGAATGTGAGTGATCACATAGAGGCAACAGCCCCTCCTTGGCCAGGCCTGTGCTGGTGTGACAGTACCAGACAGAACATCCCACCCACCCCATGGGATGTGCAGCCAGCAGCACGGAATATGGAACCTGGGATTTGTAACTGCTGCAGCAGAGCATGCTCAGGCTCATTGCTTGGCAACAGGAATCTGAGTCCCGTGTGATCTGATGTAGAGGAAGAATGTTCAAACTCCCGTGGCCACTGTGCTTTGAGAGGAATCTAAAAAGCCAACGGCCAAGCCTGCTCCAAATGCACCACCACCAGGACTGGTCACCACTCTGTAAACTCAGAAGCTCTGTCAGAGCAGTGAGGGCACTTTATAACTCCTGCCCAACATTGTGATGTGGGAGGGGGAAGGAGATCAATAACCCTGAGAGAAGTAAAAGCAGTCTCTTGCCTTACCTGCCCAGTTGCTTCTGCAGGTCCAGCATGAACTGGTAGCACTGAGCATAGTAGTTGGTCTGAGACTCCACAAACTCATGGAGACAGCGAAGATGATTCACCTGGAGGGAAAAGGACCATCAGCTTAACGGAGTTTGGTCAGCAGGCACAGAAACTCTCTTGCTGCAGCTACTACCCCCCGAGGTACCCCGAATTTACCACCCCCTCTACTTCTATTCCACATGCAGGACTCTGTGATGCTCTTGGCAGGAGCCAAGAGTCTCTGTAGTCCCTCTCACCCCCGGGTGCCCAGGAGGACTCACGTGTGTGCTGCTGATCCCCTCCAGCAGCAGACGGGTCACCTCTGCCTGGCGGTCGAACTCGGTCTGGGTGAGCCTCAGCTCGTGCTCCGCCTGCAAACGGGATGGGGGCTCAGGCAGCGCAAGGCAGGAGCCCTGCTCTGCCTCTGCACCCCCCTACCTCCACACCCCCCCTTTGGCAGCAAGACACGGGTGCTGCAGGATCCACCTGCAGCTGTGACACTGAGCAGCAGGCACAAGAGACCCTGGGTTGGGATCCCAGACACCTCTGGCTGCATTTCAGCTTGATTCCTTCTTAATCCTACATCGGATCACTGCAGGTGATGGAATGGCAGCTCAAAACTGATGCATCAAGCAGGGAAGCTCCTTTGTTAACCCTGAGGTATGTGGAAAGCCAGTCCCATGCCAGTTTCAGTCCCTTTAATCCCCTCTTTCTGCACCTGCAGGCATAGGAATGTCACAGCCTCCCTAGGCTTCTCTCTGGAAGTGCAGTGGTTTCCTTTTTATCACCACAGAACAAAGGCTGGGGCCAGGCAGCATTTACCAAACTGCTGCTGCTAATTAAATCTGCAATGGAGATGAACATCCCAATCCAACTTCTACCCAAGGGTCTCCTTTGGGGCTAGTTACTGATTCTGAGCTAGGAGGAATTGAACACTGGTGAATAGCAGGCAGCTCCACAGCAGGCTTTGGGAATTCAGAGACAGACTCACACTGGAGACCCATCTCTCCCCCACCACCAAGCAGTGCATTTCCACTGGGGCAGTTTTGCAGTACCAGAATACCCAGGTGGATGCTGGCACGGAGATCTCCAGAAGTGCTGGAGCAGCCAAGCATGCTGGTGCCAGCTCTCCCCTCCTGCTGATGGAAAGGGGTGACAAGCAGGCCCACGTGTTCTCTCCAGCATGCAGAACTCCTCAACACCAGTGCTGAAGTCCTCTTGGGATGTGCTGTGACCGGTCACAGAAGAGTGACACCCACTCAGCTCCAGCTCACTGGAAAGAGAACCCTCTCCCCTCCTCCAGGAGCATGCAGCCATCAGAGGCGTGCAGCCTCGGTGCAGGGGTTCCTTTTGCTGCTTTGGGAATGCCCTGACAATTCTGGCCCAGGACTGACATGTCCAGAATTGAGCCCAGAGGGCTGATCCAGCCAGGCTGACAGTCTCAGAGCAGAGGCCACATCACTGGTGACCCCAGAGGAGACCCAGTATTCCCAGCAGGACAAGCTGGAGGTGCTGCTCAGCTCTCATCTGGTACCAGTACTACCAGTGTAGAGCCAGGCTACAACAAAGAAATGCTTTGACTGTCTTTTAATCAGATTTGTCTATTTTAAGCTGCAACTCAACTGATCTATTTTCTTGCATCCTTTGTATGAAGGGGATTATTTAAAGGAGAAGGGAGAATGTAACAGGAAATACCAGTGCAATGCCTTCAAACCACCAAGTGATTCTTGCTCCCGTGAGCTGAAACTTCAGTACTCAGAGCTATTTAAACTTGTGCCAGGCAGACCCAGCTCCATTTGGTGCTGCCTGGGATTTGCCTCTCCCTGCCAACTCTGAGAAGTTGCAGAATGTATTTTCCTATAAAGCCAGAGCTGGATGGTGACCTGGGAGGCCCCTTCCAGTCTTCTGCTTCTCCGAGACATGGAAAACTTCAGCATTTACTTACATACTTTGGTCTATCCAAGCAGAATAACCCAAAGAGAGAGGACAGAGGAACAAATCCTTGCATGCTCATAGCTGACTGTAGCCAGCTTGTTTGGTTGAGAGACCGAAGGATTTAAAGAGCAGGAAGAGCTGGTTTGGGAACAGCCAGTCCATTCTGCAGATGCCTCTGGAGTAAGGCAGCCACAGGCTGCTGTCATGCACAGCACACAGAACTTCTGCCACCCTGCACTTCAGGCTTCACAGCAGTGCCTGCTGGGGGTGTTCGAGGTGTGGAAGGAACAGGATCCCAGAAGGTGTCTCTGGAAGCTCCATGCTGTGCTGGAGCTCCACACAGAGCTCACCTTGGTCTCAGCCCTCCATCCATCTTCCTGGACAAGTCACACTTCCCTTCCAGAGCCCCCATGGATCAGAAGGGTAAGTGCAGCTCACCCAGAGAGAATCAACTCCATGAGGCTTCAAACCTCAACCCCCCCACCCACCGAGCTGTTCCCTGCAGCAGCTGGGGCTGTGCACGGGATATGCTCTGTCCTTGCTCCAGCTCTGGGCAGAGCCAGCTGGATGGATTAGGCCAGGGGCTACCAGAGGCACCCAGAGGATCAGAGCCTTGGCCACAGGAGCAGAGCTGGGTCACACCTCAAGCATCACCTCTGCTCCTGTCACACACTGCAGTGTTCTGAGCCTCCTTTTAGCACGCACAGACGCACGCCTGCATGCCAGGGAAGTGTCTCCCACCAGGGACAGCCAAAGGGCCCATGGCTCATCCCAAGCTGCTGTCGTTGCACTGAACCACGCAGAGGGATCAGGGCTGGGGCACACAACAGCAGCGGCCCCTGATCCTCCCCTGCCTGTGAGCAGGGAGGGTTCCACAGCACCCCCGTCCCCCGAACACCCCCAGAAGGTTTGAGCACAATTCGAGCTGGGTACTTACTTTTTCCACCTCGTCGCTCCAAAGCTGCAGGGGCCACAGAGCAACAGGAAAGGAGATCAGTGTTGGAGACGTCGCGAAGCACTCGGCATTAACGCCAACAGGCAAGGGCCTCCACGGGCAGCAGGCCAACTCCAGGGACAAGCCAGCCCTTCACCCAGCAGCAGCTGCCAGATCCATGCCCCTTCCCCTCATTCCTGCACCCTCGAGCTCAGTTTCACAATGGGAGAGCAAGTTCATGCCACCAGAGCCAGCAGCATGCCAGCTCTGCTCCCTGCCAGGGCTGCTACAGCCACTGCATTCCATAGACTCCGGGAAAAAAAGGATTAACAGCAGAGCCCTCTGCACAGCAAGGCTCACTTTTGCTGAAGCTGCAGAGGTTGGTGCTGAAGGATAGCCCTTCTTTTAGGACTGTGGAGAGGCAAGTGAGCTTTTTGAGCTCAGGCTGCACAGAGGCCAGTGTTCCTCACCCCTGGTCCAGAGAGCTCAGATTAGTGGGATAATCCACCCAGCCTGCACTGCCAGCAGGCCTGTTCAGCCCCAGCAAGGAGGAAGCAGGGGCTGGCTGCTGCGTCTGAGCCAGGCAAAACATCACACAACTCCTTCCCACTCTCCTTCCCCACAGGGGCAGACTTGGGGCAGCACAACCCTGGACACCTCCAGCTGCTTGTGGGATCTGGCTTCAGGACATGAAACAAGGAACAGAAGTCACACACAGCAATGGCAAAGGGAGAGAGGAGGCAGAAAAACACATTGATCCTTCCCAGAGGTCCTTGGCTTGGCCTTTTACTTAGCAGCCAACTACTGCCTCAGTCCTGGCAATGTGAAATCCCCCTGGATCTGGGAGCACAGCAGCCTGCCTGCAACACCCACACCAGTGGGGCCAGGGGAATGACCCCCGTGGAGCTCAGCTTCACCACCCAGTGTCACCTCTGCAGGTCAGGGAAGGTCACCAGACACAGCTGGATTTGCACTGGGAGCACCTGTGCTGGACATGGGGGTCAGAGGGAGAACAGGCTCTGTTTGGACCAGGCTCTCCCAGCAGGGCTTTGCTCACCAGCCACCCTCAGGTGGGCTGTGGGAGCCCCAGGTGCAGAGAGACTTCAGCAGCCAATATAAGGAGCACCTGTAGGACCTGCCTGGCCTGGGGAGGGGCTGAAGCAGGAAGGTGTTTTTCCAGGCTCCTGGGATTGCTTCCTGCTCCATGGTATGTAGCCTGACTGGCATCTCTTACTCGAGTGGAATTACTGTACTGGTCTGGGTGCTGGGGTGGGTGTTTTCTTTGACTTTTATGGGGATGCTTTGTTACTGCAAATCAGGAACTGGTTGGAGTAAGGCCTGGCCAGTTTCAGCCATGTGTGGGACACAAGTCCCTTCCCCTTCTAACAGCTCCTACTCTGGAAGGAGGTGGTGGAAGCATCCTGTAGGAAGCAGAGAAGCAGATCCTGAACTGCTTCTCTGGCACAAGGCCTTTGCCAGCACATCCCCATGTTTTTGGAGCAAGGTTTACTATAGGAGCAAGGGGAAGCTTTCCCTCTGATCCCAGGCCTTCCTACTCAGACACTGTGGACAGAACTTAAGCCATGTCAGGCCCATTTAATCAGCACAGCACCCACTGGATTTGTAGCCAGATTCGTTTTTCTTCCATGGCCTTTGCTGTGCCACCTCCAGGTCTGACCCTGTGGTGTTCTGGGACAGTCCAGCTTTGCCCAGATCTGTCCCTGGGCTAAGACTCTGTGTGGCTCCTTTTTGGACGGCTCAGAGAACAGAAAAAGCCATGATCTGCTATTGTCTTCCTGCACACCAGCTCAAGCCAGAGGAATCCTCTTTAAGGTACTCAATATGTTTTTTCTTGGAATCATTCCTAGGAGTACACGGCGTGGCAGGGTCTGAGAGAAAGGAATATTTAGGCTTGCACAGCCCACATACACCTTCTTACACAAAAACAAAAGGTCAGTGTGGGAGAGAGGAGAAATGGCTCCTCAGCCTCCAACTCGTACAAAACAAGGGAGGTGATTTTTTCTTGGATTTAATTCCATCTGAGCCTCCTGTCATGGAAGGGGAAACAAATAAAAGCACCGTGTTATCCACCTCTCCAAAAACCAACAATGTAAATTGAGAATCCAAATCAGAGCCCTGCTGGGGGCATGTGGTCCAGGAGAGAGCTGACCTGTTTGCTCACCTGTAAGACAAAGCTGTTACCTTGGGCATAACCAACCCCTCCCTCCAGAAAGGAGCCGAGCTCAAGAGCGAGGTGAGCAGCAGCCACTGCTCTGCACTGTCAGTGCACACTAAGAAGTAGCACAAGGACTCTGGCCTGGAAGAAAAGCAGAGCAACAGGATGAAGAGCTTCTACCTTGCTGCAGTGCCTGACCCCTTGGGATGAATGCTGGGATTAGAGAGCTTGCAGCAAAGCAGCCCTGCCCGTACAGAGCCAGAGAGCAGCCTGGGCTCAGCTTGTGTTTTGCTAATTAAAGATGCAAATGTAATTCAGGTCACCCCTGCCAGTGCAGCTGGACTTCAGGTGGCTCTTCACCCACCAACTGCAGCCTCTGGAAAGAGTTTTGGAAGCCACAGGGCCTGACACTGGTCAGGCTAGCACATTTCCCACAGGCGCTCCTGGTAGGAGGCCCTGCTGTGCAATCATCAAACTCCATTGGGGTCAGTGCTGGCTGCTCTCCCAGAGCCCTGCTCTCGCTGCCCAGTGCCACCAGCACTAGCAGAGCCCGATGAGGGAGCACTGAACTAGGCACAGATGTCCCAGGGTAGACACTTGTTGGCTAAAAATCCTCACAAAATCTCTTCTCTTACGTTCCTGTATGTGGCACCTGCTCCCCAGAGCAGCTTTGCAATAGAGCAGAAGCAGATCAAGGTACTTTTTGGTGAGGGCTGGATGTGTCCAACTGAGTGTCTGGGCACTCCACGAGATGCCAGTGCACGCTGTACAAGTGCTTGTCTTCAGGTGTGCTTTAGCCCTGGGGAATAGTCAGGATACCCTGGTCTATTCAGAGGCAGGGAAAGCCCAGTTTCTCTCCTCTGGGTCTCCTAGAGCTTAACTGCAGTCCCTTGGAACAGACCTTCCCAAGGGAAAAGCCAGAGCCACAAGACAAGCTGGCTGTGAGCTGCACTAGGAGCCAGCAGAACTGAGCAGTTGCTGCAGCATCATCAGTCTCACCTTCTTCTGCAGGACTCTCATCACTGAGCCCGGGACCGATGGAAATCATTTTCTCGGTATTGTGCAAAGCTATTTCTGATCCCAGCATCGCTCTCCAAGGTCAGGACAGATCGCCCTAGGAACTAACACTGATGCTGTCAGCTCAGACACACCTCTGTCTCCAAATGGGATGGGTTTCCCATTAACCAAATCCAGCTTTTTTCCAAGTGTTTTTTGTTTCTGAGAAGGCTGGGCTGTCCTTTTTCATATCTGCAGATCCCACTCCCCAGCACTTCCACTCCCAGATTATTCTATTAGCAGGCATCAGTGTTGTTCTGAATGCTAGTTAGGAAGCAAGATGATCAGTTTTCAACATTTTAACGAGAAATGTGACACTGTGCAATGGGGAGCCATGAACACAGCATGGGAAGTCAACTGCTTGGCCACATCCACTCAGCACACAAGAGTGGAGATGCAGCGGGCTGTTCACACACCCCAGGCACATCTGGCTGTGGAACAGCTGCCAACACAATGAAACAGGAAAAAAATGATCTCTGTGTGCAGAATAGAGAAGCCTGCACTGTTATTGACACTGGTGGCAGAGAGATTCCTCCACCTTGGTTCTCTTGACCAGCTACAAAGCCTCTGACTCTGCCACCACGGTACAGATCAGGCCGTCACACGTGCGACACTGCCACTGTACAGCTGGAACCATCCAGAAAGGCCACTCTTGGAGTTTTGTTCCTCTCAATTGCTCCTCTAGCAATAGAAACCCATCAGAAGATCCCCACTAGAAAAGTGGATGAGGGCTGGCAGGGAAGCTGGTTTGGAAAGCAAACCCAGCTGCAAAGGGCCAGACCCTGAGCAGGCTCCCACGCAGGGGTGATGTGAATCCTCGAGGCCGAGTCAGCGGAACCCTGGGCAGCCCATGTCACATTAAAATGTTGAAAACAGCAGAGCACTAGGTCTGAGTTTACATCAGGTAGAGAGAGGGGCAGGAAGAGGTTGGAGAGGCAGTATCCAGAAGGAGGCAGTATCCAGGAAGAGGTGATCTTACCGCTGATGCGCTGGCGGAGAGCACGTAATTACGAGGTCTGGTTTCCTGAAAGTCAGGCACAGCCTGGGGGGGAATAGAGTGTCATGTACAAGGCACCAGAGGAGTCAACAGGAGTCACTGGGCGATGGGGGGAACAAGAGACCAGTGGCTTTTTCCCTGCCTGTGCTGGGAGCTTTGCTCGGATTCTGATGAGAGGCAGGAGCGAGGGCTCCCGGAGTCTCAGCCGTGGCACGTGGAGGCCAGGGTTGTGCAGTGGGAGGTGGACTGCCTTGTGCACTCACACCTGGTACTCGAACAGCAGACACTCCTGCTGTTAGAAACTCTGCCTGTACTTACAGCTATCAGCTCACATAGCAGGATCCCAGGGGCATTCCCATTCCTGTAGAGCCAGCAGGTTGCTCTTGTTGCCTTAGCTCAGTCCTGTGGGCAGCACCTTCCTTCCCCTTGTCTCCTGCCTACAGTCACTGTACAGGGCCTTGCCCTTAAGGCAGGAGTGTTTACCAGCACTGGAGCATCCCTTCCACAGTGCCTTCCACTGCTCTCATGCTCTCCAAGCCATGTTTCCTCCTAACAGAGCCAGATCTGCTGTTTTGAGGAAGGAACATGGCTTAGCCAAGCCAGGTCTAGCCAAAGGCAGTGTAGGAGTTTTCATCCCAGAGGTCAGGAAACCTCCAAGCCACCTTCTCCATAGCTAAACTTCTGCCCTGGGGCAGGAAGACTTGAGCACTTTGCAGTCCAGTTCCCTCACTGAAGTGCAATGGGTTCAGTCCACTCCCACACAGTTATGGGCCCATTAACCACCACATAACGTGGTGCTTTTATTCATATTATTTTAAGACCAGGCGTCCTCCTGGGATGGCCTTTGGTTGTAGCACCACCTGAAGAGACAAACTGAGCTGCCTGACACCAGGAATCCTCCTGGCCAGCCCTTACTGCACAGTGGCTGCTGTGCAGGGCTGGAACAATCCTGCTGGATCCCAGCTCTGGCATTAATCCCCTCAGGCCCCTCGTTCTCTCTCCCAGGTTAATCTCTGTAGTCACCCAGATCCACTTATACACGCTGACCCACTTCGCTGGGCCCCGAGCAGCTGGCTGGGATGAGTGACCAGTGTGTGGACGAGCAGCCAGGCAGCCCCAACAATTTTTTTTTTCCATACCATTTAGGAGTTTTAGGGATGGCTGGAGGAAGGAATAAGGAGGAGCAATTCCTATTACAAGTCAAACCTGAATATCGGGAGAAAAATGCACCAGTGAGGTTTGAGGCCAGCATAGCAAGCAGGCTGGACTCCTCCCCGTGGGGAGGATGTTTCACAGAAATAGCTGCTTATGCTTTTTGTTTTTTAAAGATCAAGAGCAACTGAAGAAACCTCTCCTCCCATTCCCTGGTCTCCAGGGAGTCCCAAAACTAGTCACAGCACATGGGATGAAGGAGGCAAGCTTCTCTTGTACTTCTGTGCATGGAGAAGTTGTATTTGCAAGCAGTGGTCAAAAGGGACCCACCTCCCTCCCCCTTCTACTCTGGTAATGGGGAAAAGGGGCAGAACAGCACCACAACCAGATCATCCTGCCTGTCATTGTCTCTGGGCTGCCCTTCCAGAGAGGGACTGGCCACCCAACCCCACCTCCTCCTGCCTGGAGCCAGGGGAGCCCGAGGGGGTCTTTAGGGAAGCCCCTGCCTCTCTTGAGCACTGCTTGCAGGCAGCGTGGATGGACCTGAGGGATGCTCCAGAGGGGCTGCAGGCAGGTCTCTGACACTCCCATCCTTCTGGAGCACCTTCCCCAGGCAGCCACAGCCCTGATCACGCTCAGAACATGCTGCAGGGCCAGTCCCAATGGGACAAAGGAGATATGAAGTTTCTTTTTAAAAATGGTAAAGAGACAATGAGAGGTTTTTAAGAAAAAAAAAATCACAGCACTGTTAGCACAGTCAATACTCACATCTCCCTCACACTGAGCAAATTACAAAGAAACAAAACAAAAAGGTTAGTAAACAAAACAGCATCAACAAGAAGGACAAAGCACAGAGTCCGTAGGAAATGCACAAGCCCAGGTGCTCCACAGCAGCTCACGGGTCTGGGCAGCAGCACTCGGAGGGGCACCACGAGACAGAAGCTGCAGTAACACCAATTTGCACTACAGAGGGGAGGAGCAGCAAGAGAGAGGTGAGCTGGGATACTTCAGCTTGGATGGGGAGGTGTGACACAGGACTCCAGGCATGTCACAGGGAATGCTGTGATCTAGATGAGGTGTCTAGAGCAGAGGAAGCAGTTCTCCCCAGTGCTGGGAGCTTCCACCTTGTCATCCAGCAGTCAGGGAGGCACCCAGAGCCCAGGGACCCCACCTTTAAGCTGAGCTGGGTGAGAGATGGGTCCCCACAGCAGCAGCCGAATTTGCTCTGCTGTGGTGTTTCAGCCACTCTGCTGCTTTGAGGCTTGGCCTGGGGAGAACACCCTGGAAAGCCTGGACTGGCTCAGCACCTGCCTGGGGCACCCCAAAAGTTCCAGTGGGAAACAAACCTTTTCTTTTCCAGCTGAGGGAGTCCCTCAGCCAAGGGTGTGTGTGCAGGTGAGAGGCCTTGGGATCACCTCCCGCAGGAAGCAAGGGAAAGAGGGTGGAAAGGGAGGAAGCACAGGAGGTATCTGAATTCCTGCTCTGATCTGAGCTAAAAGATAAAGCAATAGCCACCAGTTCCCCCTGAGACTGGGGGCACTGTCTCCTCCAGAAGGGGAATGGGGGATTCCTGAAGTTATTTTCAGAGGATCTGGGGGATCTGACTGATTAGAGAAGGCTTTTTTAAAAGGGCAGCTACTACTGCTGTTCACAGCTGCCCTGTGTGGGTCTGAGCACTCTGTCAGACCTGCTGATGGAGGCTGCTGAGCTTAGCACAGCTTCCCCATCTGCCGTGGATGTAACTGGAGCTAGAGGAAAGGGAAAACACCTGGGAACTGGCTACCCAGGGAGAGACAAGGCCAGAGGCCCAGCTGGCAGATGGTTAGAAACAGGCTTGTAGCAGGGCTGCTGGGCTGGTATCCCAGTGCATCCAAAAACTGACTGACAAGGACAGTCTGATTCTGATTTGCGCACATTTGCCGGTTGAGCTCCCGGCCCCAAGGCAGAAGCAGAACTTGGCAGGTCCTTGTGCCAACAGCTAGAGCTCTACAGGATGACAACCACCTCCAACCAGGCCTTCCAGGGAACCCATCAGTGCCCAGGGTGATGAATTCCCCAAAGCCAGAGGGCAAGACAAGCCTGTAACCAGAGCAACATGAACCGAGTGAGTGGAGAGGCTCAGGGATGGATCTTGTAGCCAGTCTGACCCTGGCCACTCCTTACCCGCTCCCACAGCACTCCTGCCTGGGAGCTGGCAGAATCCTAACTAGTCTGACAGGCTGGGACTGCTGCAGAGCTCCAGCAGCCTTTCCCTCATGCACCTCCCAGCTCAGCTCTCTCTTGGCTTGGCTTGAGATTCCCCTGTGAAAATTAGCAAGTCCTTGGAAGACGCAGCCTTTTAGTTACTAGCACAACTCATCCAGCAACTCTGATCAGTCAGGAGGCAGGAGCCTGGGTCAAGTGCAAGTTTCCAGACTCCAGAAGCTCAGAACTGTTTGCTTCAACAACTCCTCCAAGGCAGGACATCTCAGAAACAGGCACATGGCTCCTGCTCCCAGGTCCCTTCCATCCCAGATGAGGAATTCCCCCACCCGTGCCTGCCAGAGACAGGACACAGCAGGGTAACCTAATTTTTGACCATGTGAGCCAAGCCCTGGGGCCAGGAGGATGGGGAGGGAAATGAGGGGAGGAGTTACCGCTGCTTTTGCCTCGGCAGCTTTGGCCTTCTTCAACCTGGCTTTGCAGGCATCCAGATCCAGGCGTCGGTTCTGCAGGATCCTCCGCTCTTTCTGGAAGGGACAGGAGAGGGGTCAGAGCAGATTGCTTAGAAGCAGGGTTGAGGAGGGGACATGCTATCACCTAGGAATCAAATCTATTTCTTTATCAAAACATGCCAGGGAGAAAGAACCCGTTGCTATGCTCATCTCCTTAGCAAGAGTTTTGGGGCTGGTTGCCAGGGATACAGGATAACCTCCTGGAAACAGGGCAGCCTGTGATGGGTGGTGCCCACAAGCTGCAGGAGTGGGGAAATGAGTTACTTTCCTCATGCACATCAGCTGGCAGCCCTTCCCTATCAGAGGGGGAACCTGAGCAGATCTAGGCCTGGTATTCCCTTGTCCTTGCAAGGTATTCCCTTGCATTCTTTAAGGGCAGAGGTATGGAGTCATCCTTTGTCATAGGGAAAGAAAAGGGGTTCTCCTAGCACTGTTTCTCTCTCCCTCTGCCCTCCTTGTCTCCAGGGATGTGACAAGCTTCCCCTTCCCTGCTACCACACTCACAGAGATGGTTCTCCAATCCCCCTCCAGGAAGTTGCGCAGTGGGGTCAGGAAGTTGATGGAGGCAGAGTGGATGAATTCCCGTTCTGCTGCACCCAAGCGCCTCTGAGTCTCTCCAACTTTTATCAAAGTCTTTCCTGCAACAACAGGAACCCTCAGCTCCAGGAGAAACCAATTACCATGTGTTGCCTTCAGCCAACTCACCCAGAGCTTCCAGACTCCCGAGCTGGGGGACACAGGCACAGCTGTACCTGGCCTGGGCAAAGGTGACCGTGTCTGTCCCACACCAGCTCCAGCCCTACCCACTCTGCTGTTGGCCTGAGGCGTCTTTTCACTGCTCCCAGGGCAGCTCTGATCTTATCTACCTGCTGAGGCACTAATGCCACTGATGTATTTTACTGCTCTACCTGCTTGCGCAGAATGATCCTTCCTTGCCTCATAAAACAGAGGAACAGGAACAGAGCAGCAAATTAAAAAGCAGCAGAGCAGAGTTGATTAGGCAGTGTTGGCTATAGATGCAGTTACAGCTGCTCTGGCTGTAACAGGACTCACTATTGAACAACTATTGATTTGGAGAGCAGGAACAAAGCTCATGGCAGGGGCAAGGACAGCTGGAAGTGAAGGCTGTGTCTCTGTGCAGGTCTGCTGCTTAAAAAAACCCAGAATTCCCCCAGGAAGGGACAACTGTGAGGATTTAAGAGCAGAAAGATGCCCTGTGTGGTCAGGAAGGAGCCTGCTGCAGACATTTCAATGCAAAGCAGTATTAGGGACATTCTCTTGGGAAGGGATGGATTCCCAGAACTTCATTAGCCAGGCTGACTTACCATAAGGTGTCCCTGGCCCAAAGTCATTGGCTGCCTCTGTCATGTACTGTGCCAGCAGCTCCCCGTTGGTGACCCGGGAAGGCACCTTCCGGTCGAGCTTCTCGTACAGGAATTCTTCTACTCTGGCACCTGGCATGAGGAGACCAGAGAGGGTTAAAGAGGGTCCCTGAGCTGGGATTCGTGACAGCCCATCCCATGCAGTCCTCAGCGATGCACTGGACAGCAGGCACCAGTGCCAGGAGCAGGTGTCCCCGCCCCAGCGCACTGCCAGGCTCTGAGGTGCTCTCAGCTGCACAGGGAAGGACAGGCCCTGCAAAGACACGTTTCTCCCAAGCCCCACAGACTCTGCAGGGCTCTCTGCTAGTGACATTTGTCCCTCAAGCCTTAGGAGAAGCTGCACTTACTCGGGTTTGGCTGTAGCAGAACTTCAGTCTGACGCAAGATCTTCTCTGTCCAGTTCTTTGTGCAGTCTGCCCTGGCCAGAAGGTTTTCAAAGTGGGCATCAAGTTCAGTCTTCTCAGCCTGGCCCAGCTTTTCTTCAGTAAACTGCAGGAATAAGGCAGTCACTAAGTCTGTTCTTCCAAAGCAAATTTGCTGTGTTATAGAGCTAATAAGGGACAGTGAAGCTACTTTTGTCTTGTGTATTTACCTTAGAACAGAGCTAAAAACCCTTCAAGGTGTCATTCTTTGTTCCCAGGCATCTTTCAGGGGAAGAGGGCAAATTTTTTGCCCAAGAGTAGAACAAGCATCGACCTAAAAATAGACTCCAGGTTTGAGAGGTGTTCCAGAATAAGTAACTTTTAATAAGGCCTAGTACAAAAATACTCCAGTTGTGAGGGATCTATTTAAATATGCACATGGCTTCCACTGCTTCATGCAGAAGAGCAACAGACATCCTTCACATGAGCCAAGGTGCTAAATCCCTTCATCTCCTACTGACCAACTCTGTGTCCTGCAAACCCAAGGGGTCAGGAACACCACTACCACCTCAAGCCAGGAGACCCACACTCAGGATTTACATAAAACCACTTCCAGCAAGTGACTGTTCTTCTGGGACACACTCTGAAGCAGGGAATTGAAATATAACACTGTCCAACTCTTCTCAGCACTCGGATTCATACTGGCAGTGGACAATCCCTCCCTCCGCAGTTCCTTTTAAGTTTAAAATTAGCAGCAGGGAGAATTAGGCTGTGCAAGTCTCCAGTGTTTTCATACTGGGCAGCGACATCTGAGCAGGTTTGTCAGTCTGGAGATGCAGCATCAGATGGCCTGGACACCCTCCATTGCTTCCTTGAGGGATTTCTGAGAGAAGAGCCCATTCCCTCTCATCCCATCCCCATTTCCCAGGTGCTCCTTTCAGTGAAGCTGGCCAACTTCAGTGTATTTTTAAGCACAATTTCCTGCTCTTGACAGAACCAGCATCTTGTTGGATCATGCTTTGGTCAGCTGTGCCATTTGGGATCCTATAGAGGCTCCAGTTGTCCTTTAACCCTTGTTAATGGTCTCTGATGCTGTTGCTGTGTTCTCAGGACATGGTACTGTGCAGTACTGGCACAGGCAGATGCCAGAGGCTAAAGCCTGGCTGAAGCTCTAAGCTGAAATGCAGCTCCCGTCCCATCTGCCACTGGTACCTTCTCCTCTCTGCTTCCCTACACCAGAGCTCAGCTCTAGATGGGCCAAGATGTCCCTTCCATGGGGTCTTGCTCTGGTGCCTGCTGCCCTTCCTGAAAGGCTTCCTGGCCAGCTCTGTTCCTTTCCCACCCAGCACAATGCTGGGAACAAAGCGAGATAAGGAGAGCCCAGAGCAGGGACAAACACCCTTGGAGTCCTGTTACCAGATGTCTGAGATATACAGGCCCTCCAGGTATGTTTACACAGCAACCTGTTTGGCACCATGTGAGCTCCAGCCAGCAGAGTGCTTTGCCAGAGGTGAGTGGTGACAGATTCTCAGCTACAGGGACAGGACAGTCACACTTTCCCCTGCAGCCCGTTGGGGACAGAGGGCCAGGGATCACTTTGCTGGTCTCTCCCCCGCACCAGCAGCCCCTGGTTACTGGCACATAATTTTAACTGGGTTTTGCCATGGTCCCCTGGCCATTGCTGGACAATGGGTAAAAGCAGATTCAAGGTGAGAGGGTGTTTGTATGGTTTGATTTCTCTGGGGGTCACACATGGCTCTCAGCGGCTGAGGCTGCTTTCCTCTGTCACTGCTGGGAGCCCAGGGCTGTTTTCAGACTCTGCCAGGCTGGGCTGAGTCATTGCCATGCAGCAAACTGGGGCTTCCCAGGTATTTGGCACCAATTCTTGAGTCATCTGTTTAAGATCTTTTCTAAACAAGCCAAGGCTCTTTGATGCAAAGATAAGTCTCTCTCGCCCCCCTTTCCCAGACAGCATTTTGAGACCTCATCTCACTTTCAAGTCCAGCTCTTTTTCCTGCAGTTTAGGCTTATCCTGCACCAGCATCTGCCCTGGAGCTGTCAAACCTAAACCCAGTTTTTTATCAGCTGAATTGAGTCAGCTTCTTACAGCATTGCTGCAGTGCCAGATCACTGCTGAAGCCCTCCAGCATCTCCACAGTGCTACTGCCACTGTCCTGAACCACTCCAGCTCTGGGGTCCTTTGCTTTAGTAACAAGTGGCATCTTTGGCATCACTGTCCTCTGTGGCTGTTTTGTGTAACCCAGTGCAGGGGTCACAGCTCAGCACTCGCCAGGACTCAGAAACTCAATTCTTATCTCAAGTCAGCCACTAAAGCTGTTTGTCTTGCAACAAGGCTGAGGGCAGCACCAGGATCACGGCAAGCCTGGGGGCTATGCCAGAAGGGGAGGATGGGCAGGAATCTCAGTCACAGCTCGTGGCTCCAAAGGGTCAGGCCAGAAAACAATCTCTTATTCAGGCTTCCTTTCAGGGTTGGAAAGCAGGGCATGAAGGTCGGGAAGTGGGTGCAAGGCATGGGAGGCTGTGACTCCACTGGCACTTAATTCCCTCAGTGTCCCCCTGACCCCTGCCCAGGAGCTGGATGTGCTGAACCCAGCCCGGGCACAGCCTGGGGGGTTGGTGCCTCACTGCAGGAGCTGCAGTGGGTGCTATCCCTGCCCAGTGCTACCTCCTCCTCCTCGCTGTGCACAGGGAGTTCCTGATCCAGCTCGATTTGATCTCTAACGTGACTTTTTAGACCTATCAGAGAACCCAACCGACTTCGAAGCAGTGGTGGGGATGTGCCATGAAGTGCAGGGAGAGCAGGACCACCTCCTGCAGGAGCAGCCTGCCATGAGATCAGATGAAGCTTCTCCTGGAAGCACAGCCAGCACAGGAGATTACAGGTAAATTACACTGACCTACGAGCTGGCTCATTTTTTTGTCTGCTGCAAGTGGAAATCTGAGATTTTAGGTGGCAACAGGTCTCAGCTGCTGGTCCCTTCTTACCTGGCTGCTGTGAAAATAAAGGTAGAAGAACAGCAGTTTGTGAACTTTGGCTACTCAAGCACTTCAGGCAGAACTCCCCTGTGAAGGATTTCTATTCCTGAGAACTTGTTTTCATAACAGAAATTTGATTGAAAAGATTTCACTGTGACACCAAGAGATGCAGAACAAATGAACTGATCATACCCTCAAGCCTCCTGACTGTAAAAAGACAGATTTTGAGTATTTTATACCTTGTTGTTCCCAGACTAGAAGCATTACTGTCTTTTACAATAGATTGCCACAAATGGGAGTGATATTTGGTTTCATGGAGTTGATTTACAGCTTGGTGCAGATCCCCAGGGAAAGAGGCAGGGCTGGCAAAGCACAGGCAGTTGCAGTGCTGAGAAAGAACCTCCAGCTCCTCCATCCTGCTGTGGCAGAACGACTCCCATTTGTTTCCTAGAACCTGAGGTCTGGGTCAACAGCCCTGAACCAATTCCCAGACCTGCATCCTGGGATCGTGAGCCAGGTCGCAGTGCTGAGAGGCTGCTCCCCTGCAGGAAACATCCTTGCAGCTGACCCAGAGCGGCTGCTTAATAATGCAGGGCAGCCTTTTGTCAGTTCCACTCTCACTCTCCAGGAAGAGCAGAGTCGTGCTGCATTCCAGGACATCAATAATTCAGCCAAAGGTTGAGTTTCCTCTGGGAGGCTTGGCTGGCCAGCAGGAACGAGAGATGCTTCATTGGGGCCCAGGTGGGCAAACAGGGTGACCCAGCAGGAGAGCAGCACTTGGGCCACAGGCCCAAAAGGAGCATGGACGTGCTGGACTGCAGCTAGGGCAGCTGCCCTAAGCATTCACAGCTTGGGGAAAAGCTCCTTCCCCCAAGAGAGTTGGCAGACACACATCTGGGATATCAGGAGGGTCAGCAAGTAGTGCTGAGCTGGAGGGGCCCCTCTGCACTACAGGTACAGATCAAACAGGCTGGGCCTGTGACTAAATTCCATCAGAGTTAGGCTTTAAAATAGCCCATGGTATTTCCTTTGCTGAAAGCATCAGCACCTTCCTCTCCTTAAAAGTGAGGGGAATAAAATCCCAGTATAATAAAAGCTCAGGCCTGTATGCTATGATCTCTAACAGGGTGGCTGCAGCCCGCTTGCAGAGGATCTGGTGGCAGAGTTCAGGCCCTTGTACCACTTGCAGGGTCCCCATTTTATCCAACTGGTCGTTACTTATGACTCTCCCCTTTAAATTACAAAGATCAAACCAGGGCCAGAAGATTTAAACCAGGAATAGTCTCCTGTACCTGCCAGCAGATTTAGACTGTTGGGTTTTCCAAAGCCTCCAAATAGCTCAAAATGCCCAAAACACAGTAACATTTGCTATTTCGATCGGGGGCACGGCACAATCAGTTGAGCAAATCTGGCTCCCTCCTTGTACAGGGTTGCAGTAGGAAAGAAGCTACAGCCACTCAGCATCTGAAAACTACCTGATTTTCAGCAGCTCTGGACCAGATACAGAGTCTGCTCCAAGTATTTGGTCACCAGGAGTCAGGAAAGCCAGGCTGGGAGCCAAGTGAAACTGTGCTAGAGGACAGAAGGAAGCCATTAACAGGGACAGCTTGGTTAACTCATGAGCAAGGCATTCAGGAGAGGAAAAAAACCACTGTTGTGATGGGTTAACCTTGGCTGGACATGAGGTGCCACCAAGTCTCTCTATCACTTCCCTTCTCAGCAGAACAGGGGGGTTGAAAATAAGATGGAAAAACCTCACAGTTAAAGGCAGTTTAATGAAGAAAAAGTTGTGTGTGGAAGCAAAGAAAGCCAAGACATTTTCTTGTCTCCTTCCCATCTGCAGGTGATGTGTGACCACTTGCCGGGAAGCTGGGCCTCAGTACACGTCGTGGTTACTCCAAAAGACAAATGTGATCTATAAAAATGTCCCCCCTCCTCCTCTCTCTTAGGTTTTGTTGCTCAGCAATGTCCTGTGGTATGGAATATCCCTTTGGGCAGCTTTGGTCAGCTGTCCTGGCTGTGTCCCTACCAAAACCTTGTCCTTTCCTTGGGTCACCTTCTGCCCTCTGAACTTTTAAAGTGTGAACACCAGTAAGGTCAGCAAGCAGAGGGTTTATTTTATCTACTAATGATAAAAGTCTGTTTTATCACCAGAGTTCAGGGAGCTGGGGGAGTTTGTCTGCAGGAGCTTCAAGACAGAGTAAGTCAGCCTCTAGCTGTTTTAGTAATGACATTAGCAGGGGGATAAGCACCCAAAAGCTTTTTTCACACTTAGGCATTTTCACCCAGAGCCTGTTTACATCAGAACTGATGAAAGACAGACACCTACAATTATTTCCAGACCTCTCTGAAAGAGCCTGGCTAGCAGCCTACCTAGGACAGGGACATCCAGTGTGTGGCCACACAGCTTCACTGGCCAAGGTTTGGGATCAGACCCACTTACTGATAACTGAAAGGTGCATCTGATCAAAGAGAGAGGCCCTCCTTCAAGTGAAGGTGAAGAGTGTTGGGAGTCTGTCTGCAGGTGCCACATCCCCTCAGAGAATACTGATCTGGTGGCTGCAGCTTGTAGTGCAAGCATCAATACAGGCCATGCTCAGGTGAGATGCTGAATCCTACACAAGCTCTATATCCTTGCAGCTGCCCAAGCCTAGAAGCTTGTTCCCCAATCCCAGGGCAGCTGTCCACTACTTTCTTACCCCACCTTTACTGTCTGCTCTGCTTTTCTGGAGGAGTCCTGTGGCTGGTGCCTGAGCGAGGCAGAGCCACGTAAAGGCAGCAGTGGGTTTGAGCTGTTTTGACTGGGTTTTTTTTTATCATGAGGAGCCTAGTCCAAAATTAATCTTCCAGCACCTACATTGGGCTGTATTTCACAGGTTTCAAACCAGCTCCTGCCCTGAGTTAGCCCAGAGGTGTTGTGCTGACCATGCCCTGTCTCCTTTCCCCCCAGCTGAGCCCTAATTCCAGTTTGAGTGAAGCTCCTGTGTGTTGGTCAGACAGCTCTGCCATGCAGCAGGAGCTAATGCTGTCTGAGTGGAACAGCACGTAATGGCCAGTCCATTTATCTCCCAGCCACTGCAGTTCCAGTAAAACATCATTTTGTTAAATGCCTGGAGCTGGAGAAAGCATCTCCAAATGCTACAGAAAACAGCTTTTTCTAGACAGCTTATTCCTGTCCTAGAAGATCTGCAGTGCAAAAGAGTGCTGCAAACCCAGCCCTTACTGCCCACAGCAGACCTCAGCTGTCACTGGTGGCTCTTGGGGGAGACAGGGCAGGGCTCACCCACCCCAGGACTCTGCAAGGACCCAAAAAGGCTGAATTCCCCCAGCAGTGACACCTCATGAGGCGGTTTTCAGCCTCAGAGATCTCTTTCCTTCCAGTTCCCCCTCTTAACACACCTGCTCACTGTCCACAAGTGCCAGTGCTCATTTGGTTTCAAGAAATTACTACTGTAATTAGGCTTATGAATATTCATCTACGAGACAGTGGAGTAGGTGTAGCAGGCAGAAGCCACGATTTATAAACGCCTCCTTGCTCTGGAATCACTGTGTGCAGACACTGTTCCCAGGCCTGTCTCCTTCCTACGCCTTGGAGCTAAAAAACACTTATCAGAGACTTACAATAAGGCTTCTAAACACAAGATTTCTTTCCAGCATTTCTTCTGCATCCAAGGTCATTTGCATGAGAACGGCATCTTTTAGGCTTTCCATCTGCTCCTTATTTTGCACCTGTAGTTAATATCTCTTTTTCATAACATATGACTCACTGGCACGGTTACAGGAGGTGATATCTGCTTACAGGAGACCAGTTCTCAATAGAGCCAGAATTACTCCACTGCACAGAAGGTCTGGAGCGAGGCAGCTCTGCTCTGTTTGTTTACCAGCCCACACACAATAGGTCGAGCAAGAAGCCCAGTCCCAGAGTCACCAGCTGGACTTCACTTTCCAGGCAGGATCCCCACCAGTTCTGACCTGCCTCTCTCCTCTCTTGGCCAAACAAGAGCAATTTTCCAGTTATTATGCCCAAGAAATGAATACACTCAGCAGCCCCATCTCACCACCTGCTGCATGCCTGCTGCTCACATGTACCCAAATTTCTTCACAGCTCCGGGGGGGGTCACTTCATCCCCAAGAAGCCCTTGATCTCAAATGAGAATATCAGAATATTCTGAGTTGGAAGGACCCGCAAGGATCACAGAAGTACAGCTGGCCCTGCACAGAAACAGCCCAAAGAATCCCCCCTGTGCCTGAGAGCGTTGTCCAAACACTTCTTGAGCTCTACAGGCCTTGGGACTGCGACCACTGCCCCGAGGAGCCTGTTCAGGGCCCCACCATCCTCTGGGGGAAGAACCTTTTCCTAATATTCAACCTCACCCCACCCCGACTCAGCTCCAGACATTTCCTCGTATGGTCCTGCTGCCTCAGCAGCCCCGTGAGACCCGACCTGCTCGCTCTCAGCAGCTCCTTCCCATCCCTTGAACATCGCAGGGTTTTCCCAGGCCCTGGCATCTCCTGCTCCTCCCGAGGGGCTGAAATGCAGAGCAGGTGCAAGGCACCCCCACCGCCCCTCCCCGGCGACAGGGACCATTCCACAGAATGCCAGAATGATAGGGGTTGGAAGGGACCTCTGGAGACCATCCCGTCCAACCTCCCTGTCAGGGCAGGGTCCCCTGGAGCAGGTGCCACAGGAACGTGCCCAGGTGGGTTTGGAATGTCTCCAGAGTGGGAGACTCCACGGCCTCCCTGGACAGCTATTCCAGAGCTCTGCACCCCTTCCCGGTGGGTCTGGGCACGGACAAAGCAGCCGTGTGCCAGATCACAGAGCTTTGTTTCTTTAAGATCAACAAACCCCAGGCACGAACGTCCCCCCCGCACTCCCCATCCCAAGGGCCATCCCCGGGGCTCTTCCCTTGGGACCCTCCCCGGCATCCCCGAGGCCGNCTGCGGGTGATGCTCCGGGGGCTGTGGCTCAGGCAGACGCACCCACCCAGCTCCGATCTCCTTCTCCAGCCCCCCCCGGGGCCGGGCAAACCCCCCTGGCTCCGCCGGGGCCTGGCTGCGCGGATCCCCCGCACCTCCCGCCCCGCGGCCTCCGGGCCGTGCCCCNTCCCGCCCCGCGGCCTCCGGGCGGTGCCGCTGCCGTTGGCGACCCGCCCCGCCTCACCTGCATGGCGCGGGAGAAGAAGACTCCCGCGTCCGACGCCAGCTTCTTTACGTTGAACTCCATGGCGGCCTCGGAGCCGCCCCGGCCGCGCCGCGCCCCCGCTGTCACCGCACCCGCCGCTCCGCCGCCTTTTATAGCGCCGGGTGACGCCCGCTCCGCGGCTCTTAAAAGGGCTGCTACTTCTAACTGGGTCCGTCCGCCCCGGCCGTGCCTCGGTGGACGGGGGCACGGATGGCGGGCGCGGCCCCTTTAAGCGCGGCGGAGGCTGCGGCGGGCGGTGTCAGCG
>VZRQ01009337.1:317-19045 GCA_013397975.1 Machaerirhynchus nigripectus | reverse complement strand
GGGCAGGGCTGGAGGAAGATGCCCGGACAGAGGGGCTGCCTTGGTACTTCGGTGCTTGTACTCCCTATCCCGGTATGGTAACCCCCAGGCTGTTTCCTGTGCCCAAAAATTCCTTGCACTTTGTTCTCCTCATCTCTGCCGTGGCCAGGACGTTGTGTTTAACCTTGTGGGGAGAGCCCGTGGCCGGTGTGTGCTCGCTGCGGGCTCCCGCTGGCCGGAGAGCATTCCGTGGGTGCTGCCGGGCGGTGGGTGCGGGCTGGGTGTTCGGCGGAGCGGGGCTTTGTCACACCGCCCTGGGGTCGCACACCAGCGCCTTCTGCCGCTCTGTCCTTGACGGGGGCACATCCCTCCTGCCCAGCCCCGCCGGCAAAGCTCTGAGGGAACTCGAGCGGCATTGAAAGCTCCCGGGCAAACCCCCTTTGGTTGGTGGCTCTTGAGCGAGGCTGTGAGGCGCAGGCAACTGTGTGAAAGCAGAGTTTTGGCAGTGAAAGCGTGTATATGGTTATTTGGGATAATTGAGGCTTTTTTTATATTGGGACTGCAAACAAAATTCCTCCAACCACGTGCAGGCAGTTCTGGTACATGTAGAAATTTCTGGGAGCTGTCAAACCCAAGGGTGCTGCTGCTGTAGAGCAGTTTGGGAATCTGCCCCTGTGGTTGGGAGGACAAGCAAAGGAATTGCTGCTGGTGGTGAGAAGATGTTTGAGATTTGCTGCTCCAAGTGACCTGGTGTGTGTTTTGTGAAGTGCTCTGCAAGAAGGAGCAGGGCGTGTTCCCCTCGCTCACCCGATTTTTCTCCTCTTCCCACAGGAGGATTGCTGGATGAAGGCCACCTCCAGGACTCTGAGCCACATGTCAGAGAAAAGTTGGGTTCTTTTGTGAGCAGCTCACACAGCATCCACAAGTGCCCTTCCCCGTGGCGGCTCCTGAAGGTGCCGACATCCTCGTGCAGACATGGCATTTAGAAGGACAGAGGGAATGTCCATCATGCAGGCCTTGGCAATGACCGTGGCAGAGATCCCCGTGTTTGTTTACACGACGTTTGGGCAGGTACAGGAGCAGGAAAGGTTTTCCTGTCACATTCCTTGGGCTGGCTCTGCGGGGTTGTCTGCATGAGACAGAGGCACAATGGGGTGGGGCTGGGCGACCTGGGCTGTTTGAGGGATTGGAGGAATGCAGGGGGAGTTTGGGGTGGTGGAAGAGAGTTGTTCTGAGTGGGCTTGGAGAGGAGAGAAAAGCGCTTCCCACATTCCTCCCTGGGAGAACACCCAGGTTCAATCTTCCTCTTCATCAAAGGCGCTAAAAAAAGACTTGTCTTTTAAAGAAGAGTAATGTGTTCCTCACTTGTAGTGATGCAGCACTTGGAGCAATAAAGCTCAGCTTCACACCAGGGTTTCAGAGCTGAATTTGGGTAACCTGGATTGCACCTGTCCCAGGCTGTGTGCAGATTTTGCAGTGTGTTTTGGCAATGAGGATCAAGACCCAAGTTCTCCAGGTCCTGTCAAAATGATGCTCCACAGTCTCTCTGTTGCTATGTCTTACCTGTGTAGCAGGGGGCCTGTTCTGTCGATAGGAGGGTAAAGCCAAGGTGTTTCATGTTTAACACGGGTTTTAAATTTTTTTTTTTTTTTAAAAAGGGCAGTGGAATTGGTTTTTCATTGTTGCTCTTCCATTTCTTTTGTGTTTAAAGTCTGTCTTCTCTCAGCTGCGGCTCTCTCCAGGCCTGCGCAAGGTGCTGTTTGCCACAGCTCTGGGGACGGTTGCCTTGGCCCTTGCAGCTCATCAGCTGAAGCGGCGGCGCCGCCGAAAGAAGCAAATTGCTCCGGACAAGTGCGGCTTTAAACCGGGAGGGATCACAGTGCCCATCCTGCCAACCAGGAGGGTCTCCTCTGTGAAGAAAGGTTGGCCTCGCAAAAAGGGAAAAATGCCCGAAGAGGTTGTACAGGGAGGGAGGGGAAGGTGTGGGGAGAGCAAAGCACAGCCATTTGTGTCGTGCTTCAATGTGCAATGAAGTGGGAATTCTGAAGCACAGCGCCACGAGCACAGGGTTTGGGGAGCAAAGGGAGAGACTCTGAGCTCACAGTCCTCAGGAAGAAAAGGTGTCCTGAGGTTTTCCCTGAGGTTTGCAGGTCCCATCCCCTTTTCTGCAGGCAGCCTGTGGACCATTACCACGCTGCCTCAATAATAACGACCCAGGCACGCAGTGACCTGGTTCTACATTGATCTCGTGATGTCAGTGCGGGTCCTGTGCTCAGCTCAGGGGAGGGGAGGGTGGCCTGGGCCAGGCTGGGGAGTTGGGAGTGTCCACCCAGCTCTGTGGTGACTCCCAGACCTTGGACAGCTTCCTCACCTGCTTGTACTGATTTAGGGGTAAGACTGACCCAGGCCCTCAGCAAAGCACTTGAGGGATTAAGCATTTGTTTGGTGAAGTGAATGAAAATCAAGGGAGCAGTGTCCGAGTTCTGCCTGTCCTGAGGGAAGGTGGAGGAGTTTTGCTTGTTTCCACTTGTCTCTTGCTGTCCAGAAGCAGTGAATTCATTCCTCAGCCTCAGATCCCCACTGACACCAGCCTTGTTAGTCTCAGAGCACAGCAGAGCAGACAGGAGATCTGTGGCTAATTTCTAGGTATTGGATGCTGCTTCACCCATTCACAGTCACACTGGACAGGGTGATGTTCCCCTCCCTATTCCCTGCTGCAGTCATCTGGGCCTAAAATCTTGTTTTTGTGTGACCTTCCCAACTGCAGGATACTCCAGCAGGAGAGTCCAGAGCCCTGGCAGCAAGAGCAATGACACACTCAGTGGGATTTCCTCCATTGAGCCCAGCAAACATTCCAGTTCCTCCCACAGCCTCGCCTCGGTAAGGACCTTGTTGGCAGGGCTGGGAGATGTGAGTACCTGTCACGAGATTACCAAGTCCTTGGGCTTGTGCTGGCCCATGGAGAATGCCAAAGCCTCTGGAGCAGAACAGTGTAGTGTAATTGTAGGGTGGGTTCTGATATTAACCTTGCACTGGGTGTCTGGAGTTCCCTGTAAACAGCAATTTTTTGTGGTCAAGAGCTCCAGGATTCCTTGGCCAGTTCTTTGGCCAAGGAGGAGCTGCAGGAGGGATTTCCCTGTGGAACATGGCCATGATTCCTTGGAGCTGTCTGTGACCCCTTCAAGGAGTTAGGCTGGGTTGTTTCTGGGTCTCACAGCAATGGGGAGCTTGTTTGCTTCCCTCCATGGTGGGGGTTTGGGTGGCCCAGCAGCCCCTCCCTTCTGTGCTGGGGCTGCTCATAGCTTGCTTTGTTCTTAAAACCAAATTAACTACCAAAATCTGATGGCTCAGGAAACAGCACAGGTTGAGAACACAGCCCAGTGGTTCTGCCTCATCCAAAGCCAAAAAGCAGCTTATCAGTACAGGTAATTCAGGCTTAACCAGGCAGGAGAAGCCATCAGTGCTTATATCCACCTTTTGTGAGACCAAAACTGGAAGCATTTGTGGCTTCAAGACCTGTTTCACATCCCCATTGCTCAGAACCTCACGTTCTGTTGGAGCAGGAGGGACACAGATGAACCTCTGTGAGTTGCTGCAAAGCCCTCCCTCGTCATCGCCCAGGCTCAGAGGCTGCTTGGCAATGCTGGGGCAAGGAGAGGGAAAAATCACCCCTTTGAAGGGAGCTGTCGGGTGCCAGCACCCCACAGCACACACTGGTGTTGCTGTTTTTAGTACAGCTAAAGCACCAGAAGGTGCCAAAATCCGTGCTGGCCAAAGTGTGTCTCCAGCAGGCGGCAGTGGTGGCACGGCGCTGGGCACGGCATTCCCTGGGGAGCTGGGGTGTGACGGGATGTGACAGTGAGCACCAAGCTGTGTCCAGCTCCGGCCTCTTTCCCCCCCTACAGGGACTCACATCCATGTAATTCCCCCATGGCTTCTCAATTCACACAGATGCTGTCCAGGTTTTGTAACATCGAAATTCTGTTTCTCTTTAAAAAAAAAGCAATCCATAAATTCCTTTTTCCACTGCTGGTGCCTGGGTGGGGATATCCAGGTGAGGAGCAGGTTCTGTACGGATGAGCTGACCCTGTACTTACAGTTTTCATATTACTTGGTGGAGAAACAGCTCATCCTTTGCACAGCTGCAGGTTTTGCCTGTGCTCTCGTTTGCTTCCTGGGCTCCTCTTTGCTATCCAGTAAGTAAATTGGCAGCAGTGAACTGATGATTTGCAGTTCTGGATCTCAAGGTGATTTATTAACATTCCACAGGGATTGATCAATGGAGGCAGGGCAGGAATTCATCTGTCAGCTGATTATTGTAGCTTTTTTTTTGGTACCAGGCTCATGTTTGGACATCCTTCTCTAAGCCACAGGAAAATGCTGGTTACTGATAGTGTTGAATCCAGCACTTGATTGGGTCAGACTTCAGAAGACATTGATGCCCTGGTGTTAACTTGGACAAAGCTGACACTGCTGTGTGGATTGTCGAGCTCAGCCCTCCCAGGAGAGGGTCTGGTTACAGAGAGAGAAGAGTGAGGATTCCCCTTGCCCTCTGGGAATCCTCAGCTGTATGTTTTCTGGGAAACTGTTTCTTTTGGACTGTGCTTGCTTCCTTGCCACTTGCAGTGTTTTTTGTACAGGCAGCTGGGGCTGACATGAGCTTTCAGTCAAAATCCTGGTGCCTTTGTAGCGATTGCTTTGGACCTTTCCTGGGCTGTTTCCTCCATCAGTGCTCTCCTTTTAGTGCTCATCAATACAGGGGAGCACAAGGGGAAGGAAAATGCCTTTTTGCTGAAGTTTAACTGGTGTTTGTTTGATCTTAGCATCTCTAACCTTGAGAGAATTCAAAGGACATTTGGTGCCCTCTGCTCCCTTCCTGCAGATGGTAGCAGTCAACTCCTCAAGTCCAATACCCCCAGGGATGTGGGAGGCCCAGGCAATGGGAGATGCTGGAGCCATTGGTGATTCCAGTGCAGAAAGCCTCTATGTTCAAGGTAAGCAGGCACAAGGTCATTGCCCTGGGGGGGTTGTTTATCACCGTGAGAGCAAGAAGGGAGTGAGAATTGACACAGAGCATCAGCAGCTCAATACAGAGCTCTAACAGAAAGTTCCCTTCCATTCTCAGCCTAAACTCAAATAAAAATCTCATCTTCTCTTACAAAAAGATTATCTTTTTTTGTCAGTGAATAATTTACTTCCAAAATACTGTTCTTGAGCAACAGGCTCATCTTGTGCAGAGAACAGTATTTTGGAAGTAACATGGATAATGTTTTAACCAGCTTGGGATGTTCTCCTTCTAATCCAAAATAAACCATATTTAAACAGGAAAGAAATAGAATATGTTTACTCTTTCAGTTGGGGAGGGATTTCCCTCTTCGCTGGATTGTCTGAGTGAGCAAAGACTCATCCTCTATCTCTTTGTTCCTGAGTGCCCTGGGACTCTCACAGCTGGTATTTGGTTGCATTTCCAGGCATGGAGCTGTTTGAGGAGGCCCTGCAGAAATGGGAACAGGCACTGAGCATCAGGCAGAGGGACAGTGCTTGTACCAGCACCCCCGTGCCCTGGGACAGCAGGAAGCAGCAAGAGAGCATGTCTGAGAACCTTTCAGAGGTAGGTGCCCACAGGCTTCCAGCCTGGGTGCTGGAAGCAGTAGACAGTGGGAGGTTAAAAGGAGAGCAAATTAAGGGCAGAGTCAGGCCAGACTCTGTTTAAGAGCTGTCTGTATCTGCAGCTTCCTTATGCTGGGAGTGGGTGTTTTTAATTTCTTTTCTCTTTTTAATATGTCTCGCCCCCTCATTCCTCAGCTTTTCTACCCACCTTCCAGCCTTGTGTCACTCACTGTCACACGTGTCCTCCCGTGGCACAGCCTGTGGTGAGAAAAGGCTGTGATGAATGCAGCACTGCTTTGGATGGCAGTGTTGTCTCTGTAACTTTTTAATTAAACTTTTTAATTTGAAAATGGAGATCTTGATGGTCACTGTCACTTCTGGGAGCTGGGTGGAGAGCAGAGCCCAGCTGTGTGTGTGTGGATGAGGAAAGCAGTGGTAACTTGGTAGGAACTGGTCCCTGCAGGGAGATGTGTACCTCACTCAGCCTGCAGCTGCAGAAGCCAGGATTTTAGGACAGCCCCTCGCTGTCTGGGCCTTGAGGACTATGCAGGGAAGACCTGTGTTAAAGGGGATCTAAACTAGAATGGCTCAGTGACAGCCACAAAACTAAAAAAACCTGCTGTAACCCAGGACTGTGAAGGGAGCTGAACTCCCAACTCTCCAGGAGTTCTCACTGGGAAAAAAGTGTTCCCAGCCTTTTGTAAACAGAGTCTGGTGTAGTAAGTATGTGGGACATTTGTCTTTTGTGCTGGATAATATTTATCCAAGTCAAATCTGGAATCTGTTGTTGTTGGCTCTCCTTGAAGAGCCCTGTAGTGTTTCTAAAACTGCCTTAAAGCCAGTTGATTCAGTATGAAAATAGATTTTGTGCTTCTTGTTAATGCTTCTGTCTTCCGGGTGAGATACTCATGCAAACATGGGGGCATGAAGATGCCGTTCAAGTCTTATTTTCCCCACACCTTTTTTTTTTCCCCCATCTTCCTGTGTTGCTTACAGCAAACTTTGCTTATGCCCAGCACCTTAATCTAAACACTCTGTTATCCAGTTCTGGGTATCCTGTTACATTCAACACAGGTTTCTTGATGTGATTTCTCCTGGAAATTAGGCTTAAGTCAAAAGGCAGGAGAATTAAGTGGTGTATAACTTAATAAAATACGTGTTTTTCTGGGTGGCAGGTTAAAGTTCTTTAGTTCTTTCTTCCTTTTTTAAGAGGAAAACAAAATTGTGAAGCTCAAAAGCCAGAGGGTTTGAGTAGGCTGTGTAGAAGCTTCCCTCCCCATGCATTATTAGCTGCATTGTAGGATTAATGACTCCTCTCTCTTTTTATTTTTAATCATTTAATCTGCAAACTGCAAATCCCATTTTTACTGAAAATTTCCTCCCATATTTGTGCCATCCAATCTGTCTGTGCCCAGCTGGCTAACTAAGGGTGGCATTTGTGTGTGTTCCAGGAGGAGTCCCAGAGAAGGGAGTTTGCTGAGAAGCTGGAGTCCCTCTTGCACCGAGCCTACCACCTCCAGGAAGAGTTTGGCTCTTCGCTCCCGTCGGACAGCGTGCTGCTGGATCTGGGTAGGGCATCTGGCTGCAGTAAAATGCCAATTTCCTGCCTGGTTTTATGTCTTTTCTGTAAGCCAAGTTAAGGAGGACTGACAAAGTGCGAGTGGAAGAGAGCACAGGAGCTAAGAGGAATGTTGGTCCATGAACTCCAACACACTTGGCTTCTTTCTCTCCTCCAGAGAAGACTTTAATGCTTCCACTGGCGGATGGATCATTGCGGCTGCGGACGGATGACGAAGACAGCTCGGCTTCGGAGGATTCCTTCTTCTCTGCAGCAGAGGTGACTGAAGTGTCAGCTGTGTGTCACAGCCCAGTGGCTCGGAGGGAAGGCACAAAGCCAGCAGAGCCTAACACATCTTGGGAGAGGAAGATGATCAAACACAGAGCAACAACCCCAGGCTGGGAGGTTCATGATGGATGTTAGGAAAAGCTTTTAAATGAGGGGGATGGTGCAGGCTTTTCCAACCAGCACTTCCTGTCATCTTCTTATCTACTGTAGAAAACATGCTATAACAGCTAGGAAAGTGCTGTTACCTAATGTAAGGTGGCTTGGTAGTGTAAATTCTATGGAATATTGGCTGTGTCAGAGCTGAGACAGCTTTTGGTGAAAAAAGAAATATCTTTGCATGAAACACTTGTCAGTGACAAACTTTGCTAGCTGAAGAAGGCCTACCTTGCTTGTGTGCGGTCTCTTGTGTATTTGCAAATATTTAATGAGCTCATTTTGTTCTTCCCATGTCTCTTGTTATCTCTACAGCTCTTTGATTCTCTCCCCTTTGAGGAAATACCATTCCACCTCTCCAAGCCAGTGGCAGCATACGAAGAAGCTCTGCAGTTGGTGAAAGAAGGGAAGGTCGCGTGCCGGACGCTGAGGTGAAGAGCCAGCTGGAGCTGTGGGACCTTGTGTCCCCTGGGGCACTGTGAACACATCACTTGCCTTTGAGCAGCCCCATAGCCAGCATAACACTTCGGGGTCATAAAATCACAGCATCCTTCCTGCTGGTTTGGCCTTCCCAGGGAATTAGCCCCAGATTTTAGGGACTCACATGTTAAGAAAAAGTAATTGTCCCAGGAAGTTAGTGATAGGAAGCGTGACTGTTCCGGGAGGCTGGCATAGTCCTGTACCAGCCTGGCAGAGGTCCTCTGTTCCCCCAGGGAGCTGCGTAAAGGGAATGTGACTGTTCCTTTCTCCTATGCACAAACTGGGAATTTAGTTTTTTGTTTTTAGGGGACTGTAGTTGGTAGGAACACCAACATCAGGAGAACTTCAATTTATGCAATTCTTCCCCTTTCCCTCTAGGACAGAGCTCCTTGGCTGCTACAGTGACCAGGATTTCCTGGCGAAGCTGCATTGTGTCAGGCAGGCATTCCAGGTGAGAATGGCTCCAGGCTCCCAGGTTTCCATAGCACATGGCTGCCAGCAGCATGTTCCTGGAGAGTGCAGTTTTGTTTCCTAGACTCCAGCTTAGTAAAGGTTAACAACACTGGTGTGTGCAGCATTGCACTGCTTCATGTCCCATCCTTTTTTTTTCCCCCTCCCAACTCAGAATTTGAGGGTGTGTAGGTCCTCACAGTAGATATCTGTGTTCTCTCTGCAGGAGCTGCTGGAGGATGAAAGCAATCAGCTGTTTTTTGGGGAAGTTGGGAAGCAGATGGTGATGGGACTGATGACAAAAGCTGAAAAGGTAGGAAGCTTATGTAACAACTAAGCTGTGTCTTGAGTACAGGGACACTTGTTCCCCCATCCCAACCCGGAGTTAGTCCAGTATGTTGCAAGAAGAAAACTTCATCTGAATGCTGGTGACTACTGTGATGTTGATGTCAGCTCAAATCTGAGTAGTCAAACTTCTGTTTTGTTTCCCTGCTCTCCCAGAATCCCAAAGCTTTCCTGGAAAGCTACGAGGAGATGCTGCGTTACGCCTTGAAGCAAGAAACCTGGCCGACCACTCAGCAGGAGCTGGAGGGAAGAGGGGTTGGTAAAGACATTGTCTTTACAGAATTGCAGAGGAGTTGGAAGATAATTCTTGCCCAGAGAGGTTGTGGAATTCCCATCTGTGGAAGTGCTCCAAGGCCAGGCTGGACGGGGCTTGAAGCAGCCTGGTCTAGTGGAAGGTGTCCCTACCCATGACAGGGGGTGGAACTGGATGGTTTTAAAGTCCCTTACAAGCCAAACCACTGTGATTCTATTATAATGCAAATGTAGGAATGGCCCAGGAGTGAAAGAGCTGCTGCTGGAATACGATTACATTGACCTCAGCTTGTTACATTTTGTTGCTTCAAACCAAAAAAAGCTCGTGTATTTTTAAAACCTGTTCCCTTTTCAGACTGTTCTGCTCCCTGACAGGTGGTGTGCATGAGCTTCTTTGATATTGTGCTGGACTTCATCCTCATGGATGCTTTTGAGGATCTGGAAAACCCTCCCTCCTCCGTGCTGGCTGTGCTGCGCAACCGCTGGCTGTCCGACAGCTTCAAGGAGACGGTGCGTGAGATGGGGAGTGCTGGTGTGAGTGTCAGATCAGTGCCAAGGCCAGAAAAGAGCATAACCTCATCTTTTCCCGGCTGAGCTGAATTCTCTCTTTATAAATGCCACGCTTTTCCTGAACTCTAAACAACAGTCTTCTTGTGCATGGAAATTGTTTACAGGAAAGCTTTCCGAATTTTGAAAGCATCTGGTTGGCAACCAGACTTATGGCTCATGGGGCCTTTATCAGTGATGCCATGGAGATGTGAAAAGATGACAGCAGCTATTTTTATGAATGAGAATAAAAGGGTCAAAATATAGGGAAAAATATGTGTGTTTTAGCACGTGGCCATTCATTCTGGCAGTACCTCAGCAGACACTGAAGCTCAAATTGCAAAGCTTTCCTTTAGTCCTGCCCCCCAGCTGTATTTTTAAGACTGATTAATTTGATAGACTGAGAATAAAATGGCACTTTGTAACAGCTGTCTGCTTACAGGGGATCATGGCCTGTTGGGCAACTATGTCAGATCGTATTAACAATCTTCAAAAACCCTTTGGCTTCTCTGAAATGGATCTGAAGTGCCTAAATCTGCTTCCAGTTTGCTTCAATTTTGTCATTTTAGAGTTGTTGGCACAAAAGGGCCACTGCTTTGATGTTTTGATGACAATGTGTTGGTAAACTTTGGGTTTTTTTAGGTAATCCCAGTAAGTAATGGGCTCTCTCTGTTAATTGTAGGCTCTAGCAACTGCTTGCTGGTCAGTTCTGAAAGCAAAAAGGAGGCTTCTGATGGTAAGCAAAGTTAATCCAAAGGGAAAGAATCTAATGTATTTTGGGCTGAAAAGAGAACACATAGATCTTGACAAAGTACAAAATCTTAAGTGGTAGAAGACTGAACAGAGTTATGTTCTTTGTGATGCTTTAGAGCCCTTGGGTCCTGCGGTCACTGCTCTGTTACCATAAGTAAAGCTTTGTAAAGGGAAGGCCTTGTAAAACCATGGCTTCGGCCTGTTATTTAGGCTAAATAGAAAAGGACTGTGGGAGAGTGACTCATTTAGAATAGAGGTAGAAAAAACATACTGTGTGACCACCGTGTGTTCACATCGTGGTGTATGGTGGTTGGTTGAATTGGGTTTGTCGTGCCTTAAAACCGTGTAAACCGAAAACCGACTAACGGCATAAAAAGGCCGGGTTTTCGGCAATAAAGATCCTCCTTTGCACCTGCCTGGGGACTCTGTGTCGCTCCGAACACCATCAACTGCTCCAGTGCTGTGCCAGTATTTTACTGAATCAGTCTGAGTTTATTCTTCCTTTTTCTTAATGTGAAGATTCAAATGACAGTGTTGCCTATCTGGTATTCCCTCTCCCTGCTCACGGTACTGTAGGAGTGGCCACTGATCCCAAGCAACAAGGGACTGCTCCTGAATTGTATTTTCCTTGCTGGCAGCAAAAGGAATGGTTCAGGCACTGCTCCGCTCTCCAGTGCTGATGCTAATTAGCCATTACTTGATGAGTTTCACTTAAATCTGTGACTTCCTAAAGTATGACAGCAGATGAGTTTATGGAGCTGGAGAACAGGAAGCCACAGCTTCACAACCCTGGTTCTGCCACAGGGTCTGTGGCCTCTGGCAGATTTTCAGCTTGATCCCAACAGCCAGCTGGTATGATGGGGTTTGGCTCCTGAGATGGCACAGAGAGAAATGAGAGCACTGGAAGCTCTACTGGTGCTGTCATGCAGTAGCTCTGCCTTGGATATTTGCATGTCCTTTCCTGGCTTGGTCAGCAAATTATAAATAGAGGCTATAAAGGCTGGCTGGTGATTGCTTTTCATTTTCTTCTGTTCATTTTCCTCTTGAAATAGCAGCTTAGAAACATGAAGATAGAAAGCTCTAGTCATCCTTCAAGGGATCTGAAAGATAAATGTAGTTTTGCAGGAAGAGATGTTCCAAATAGCTCTTAACTTCAGTTACTGAAGCTTTCTGGCAGGGAAGTTAGTGGCTGATACGGAATAAGCTGCTAATTCTGTCTGAGAATGAAGACCAACTAATTCTGTCCTTCCCTATGGCAGGTACCAGATGGCTTTATCTCTCATTTCTACTCCGTATCGGAGCATGTCAGTCCTGTTCTAGCCTTTGGTTTCCTGGGGCCCAAGCAGCAGCTATCTGAAGTCTGCAGTTTCTTCAAGGTACAGTGGCTTTTCTGTACCTGATTTGTGTGGGACTCCTGTCTGCTGGCTTAAAGCTGCTGATGTGTGCCCTTTGTGGCTGGTACTGGCTGGTGAAGGAGGTCTGACTGTAAACCTTCCTTTTCTTGCAGCACCAGATCGTCCAGTATCTGAAGGACATGTTTGACTTCGACAACGTGAGGTACACAACAGTGCAGTTGCTGGCAGAGGACATTTTGCAGCTGTCACGGCGGCGCAGCGAGATCCTCTTGGGTTATCTGGGCACCGAGACTTCCCCAGAGATGAACGGCACGCTTCCTGGGGAAACCGAGCCGCTGAAGGAGGAGCTCATCTGATATCAGCGGAGGAGAACACTTTTGTACAAGGACCTTTTCCTCCCAGAGATGGATAAAACTACCTGCAAAGTGCAGTGGTGGCAGCAAGACTGTGAACACACAGCAATCTGGCGGGACCACCTGCTTTTTGTAGCCAGTAGTGTTTGCTGGGATGGATCCAGGACCACTTGCCAGCTTATGGTTTGAATTTCTCCTTTGTTCCACCTTCCTGTTCTTATTATTAATACTTTCAATGTCTCATATATAAATTGTGTCCTAAACTGCCTGGGCCCAGATTTTTGCCCAATTCTCTTGAATAGGGCAACGTATGTACCTGTTTTGCCTGTGTGTTTTCTGGGAGGTAAATCCCCGAAGTTTACGATTATGTGTGGGAACAGGAATATCATTGGTAAATTCTTCACTTGACCATTAGCTTCTCAAGGAGGCTTTGCTTGCTTTGGGATTTTTGTTACTGTTCTTCTCTGCTGTGTTCCTACAGACATTAATTACTGCTGATTTTTACTTTAAGTGTGTTAACACATACAATGTGACTAGCAAAGATTTCTTTCCCGGGGAGGAAGAAATAGTTCTGTAAAGCACTGAAGTAAAATGCAGACTTCTGTAAGCAGTCTGAAGCTCTAGGGAAATTGGTCTGTTCCCTTGATGTTGCTGCTCTTTGGAGACCAGATGATGAGCTCTGTGTCCTGGTCATCCTTGCTTACGAGGTTGCTGAGGTCTGTGTTTGCTCCTAAGGCAGGTTAGTGTGAGGAGGGGGGGATTTGCATCCTGCCTGTGTTTGCACAAAGTCTTTGACATCCATCAAAGTGCCTTGCTGGATTTCAGAATGAGCCAGCAGCAGCTTTTGCTGGGTAGGAGGTGTGGGGTGTGTACAAGCAGAGGGAAAGGGTAATAACGTGGTGCCTATTGTGGTTATGCACAGGGTAGTGAGAGGTGTAGATGTTGGACGTGAGGTTATGTGTGCGGATAGTTGGAGACCTGGGATCAAACTTCTAGAGAGGAAATGACTCTTTACAGTCTGCCAGTCCTAAGAAATACAACATAATTTTGGATAATGATCAAATGTGTGTGTATGGTAGTGCTTCTCAAATGCTGTGATCCTGACTGCCCAGCCAGCACCTGGAATCTGGCTCCTTTGGGATGTGAGCTGAGTTGGATACTCATGTAGGACAGCAGCAGTGGAGTGTGCTGGACTTAGAAAATCATAAAATTCACAGAATAATAGAATATGCTGAGTTGGAAGAGACCTGTTGGGATCGAGTCCAACTTCTGGCTCTGCACAGACACCCCAACATTCCCACCATGTGCTGAGAGTTGTCCAAACTTCTTGAACTCTGTCAGGCTTGGTGCTGTGACCACTTCCCTGGGGAGCCTGTTCAGTGCCCAACCACCCTCGGGGTAGTAAACCTTTTCCTGATATCCAGCCTAAACCTCTCCCAACTCAGCTTCATGCCATTGACTTGAGGCAGTCCTGGCTTTTGTGTGAGGTTTGTAATGATTTGCTGAGTTCTCTGTGAGTGCAGCGCCACAGATGAAGGTTGAGATCCAGCCTGTGCCTTCTCCTGTTTCAGTCCACATTTAGGTCCAAGTCTCACCCTCAGAATGAGGAGGTCTTCAGGACTTCCACAAAAACATGAGCTTCACTGTTTTTGTTCCAGACTGATTAGTTACCCCTTGTGTCTGTTCTGGGTGAAAGACATAAGGCTTATCTGGATGTATTTTTGCATGTGAAAAAAAAAAAAGTAAGAATCTGGAATTTCCATATGAGTGGAAAGTCAGTGCGTGGGCTTGGAGAATACAAATGCTTTCTTTCTCTTCAGATATCTAATGTCGATTCTGCTGGTAAAAGCAGGAAGGAAGTAAACAGAGAAAAAAAGTAAACAGGAGGACGTAAAAGGAGCAGAAAAATGTGCTGTGCCATGTGCTCTAGGGTCACCCTTCCTGAGCAGGGAGGTGGGACCAGATGACCCGCTGTGGTCTCTTCCAACCTGACCCATTCTGTGGCTCTGTGATTCCGTGAAATGCTCCTGAGACGTTTGCGGGGGGGGTGTTTGTAGAGCACAGTAACATCTGGTGCTCTGTAAGCACATCAGACTGATGTGGCTTATCCCGGAAACCAGATTAATGCAATAAACAGGACAATGCTGAGGCAGAAATTAGGAGCAGCTGCCCCAAGTGAGGCTGCATGGAATAAACTGTTATGAGAAGGATTTAAGAGACAGCAGTTGAAACTAGGAAAGGTCTCTGAGGTGTCTTGCTCCTGGCAGTGTGCAGGAAGAGGAGAAATGGAGGATGTTGTATTAGCATGACACACCTGCTACATGTAAACTGTGATTGGAAAGTATGGTATATTCTGAAAGCAAGTTACTTTGCCAAAAAGATAATGTAGATAGTGCTTTGTGCTCTTGTAAGGTTGATTTAGAAGAAAGTCTCTTCAGCAGTTTTTGTATAGCGGTTAAAAAGATGCTAAAATATGAAGATTAATGTAATGAGATGGACTGTAATTCTAAACAATCTGTGCTGTTAAATTCTCATTTTTAGTGTTGTTTTATGTGTATTTATTCACTATTTTGAGTGTCTTTTGGCCTCAGTGCTTGGGCAGCCTGCCCGTTTTGTGTACAGACAGGAACACTGGCTGCTAACTTTGGGCTTTTGCATCCTTGCGGGAGAGGATACGAAACAGGGTCCCCCTGAAGCAAACACTAACTTGCACTGTGGCTTTTTAAGCTGAGGAATTGTAAATTCCTAATCAATCAAATGAAGAAAGACTGTTTTATTACAGCTTGATGCTTTTCCTTAGCCCTTATTGCAAGGTTACACAGCCCTCCCAGTGACGGTAAAGAGGAATCTGCCTTGGGAACATCCGCAGCTTCTTGAAAGTCGAGTTCTCCGCCTTTGCCCACCAGCAGTGACTTGGTCCTGCACCAGCCAAGGATGTTTGCCGAGACAAACTGGTTTTATCTTCACTGGGACGGATGTTAAACTTCTCTACACCTCCCCCTCATTTCATTGCTGCTCTTTGTGCCTCCCCAGTCCCAGTGTAGCTCAAGAGGAAAGGCAGAAAGGTGTCTGCAGCCTCTGAAGGGAGCTGCAAGGATCAGCAGGTTCACAGGAGCTGTTCCCTGTGGAAGAAGCTCTCCCTGGCCTGGGCAGTGGTGTCAGGGACCTGCTGTGTTCAACTCCTTTGGATGCAGCCCTCGGGCTGCTTCCACTGATCCCACCCAGAGCAGGGCCCAGCCCAAAAGGTGACTCTCGTACTCACCTGTATTGCAGGGTAGAGTTAAAGGGTATATGGAACACCTGCCTGCCCTCTGGCTTCCTGAGATCCCTAGAAAATCCCTTCCCCAGCATATTGTGTTTAACAAAGGAAATTCTTCAGTATTAATAGCAGCTGAGATGTGTATTTTGGTAGTGTCCCTTGAGATAAGACATTCGCCCTTTTTTATGATGAACCCTTGTTCGCAAGGGGTTAAATTATCCTGGGCTGACACTTGCAAGATTTTAACACTGATGGGGATTTAAAGTGGCTTAGCAGCTATGAAATAAAACCCCTCAATAGTGTCTGATGCTTAAACAGAATTTAAAATATGCATGACTTTCATTTTTTATGTGGAGGTTGTAACAAGCTTCACCAGAGGTTAAAGTACATCCTCAGTACTTTAGTATGTATGTAGAGACTATGCCAAATGGCTCTAGGAGGGTCTTTATGATCTTTAAAGCACAGTAATAAAAAAATTATGAGGAAAAATCTGCCTTGTATCTACAAAATCAGTGTGGCTTTGAAGAGCATGACTTGTGTTGTCTCATACAGGGAGGTGGGAAAGCAGGATTTTATTTATCCCTCTTCAGTAGAACATTCCTCTGCCATATCTGAAACTAATGAATGTAAACTTGTGCCTATTTTTTTCTTGATTTCCTAAAGGTGTAAAAATCTGTTCTTGTTTTGCTTCTATCTTTTCCTTTGCAGCTAATTTTTAAAAAATATCTTTAATCTTAGGATGTGGGCATTACAAGTAAAATAAAACTTTCCTTCATGATTGTGGTTTTTGTTCCTAAATTTCCTGGTGAAACGTGCTAGAAACTCAGTCTTTGGTTTCTGATTTAGGTGACAGTTGTGGTGGCACCTCTGCTGCTAGTGATGGTATTAAACAAAGCTTGCTGTTCCTAGGGCTAAAATGACAAACTTGAAAGGTTTAAATGTAAAGTTAAAGGATTTGATTGCATGGGGAATCTTCCTGGGTCTACTGACAAGTCCACAGATGAAGTGGGCTCTAAAATAAACAAAACAACTTCTTGTACTTTGAACCATGGTTGGAAACTGTGGGGTTTCATTTTGCAGATTTTTCTGTGGTGGTTTGGCTGTGTTGGAGTGTGGTGTGAGTAGGCTGTGATGAAGTGATAACAGAAATCCCAGTGAGGAGCAGAATCTCTTAAACGTTGTCCAAGTTCTTGTAGCACTTATCAGCTTCCCAAACTCTGAGAGAAACCCAGACTAAAGCCTGCGGGTTGGCATTAGAGCTGCCTATCTGCTGAGCAAGGCAAGAAAATCATCTTGCTCTTCTGAAACAACTACAGTGGATTTAAATACTTTCATTTTCAAATGATAGAGAAACCAGACTGAATCAGATAGGCTGTTTCTTATACAGTGATTAAAATTTCATCCCTACGCTTAAAAATAAAAAAAGTAAAAACTAGTCTCTGTTAGCATTAATGCAAGCCTGTCATGAACTCTGATATATGCAAATAAAATGTTCATGGATAGGAAAATTTTTGTCTCACGCCACACCCTGATCATTAGTTGAGAGAGTTAAAAGGAGTTTATCTCAGTTTCCATGGAGTCAGACTCCACACTCATTACAGCTCCAGAGCAGCTTTGTGCTTTCTTGTGCTGAGGCACAGAGCAAAGGCTGCTCCGTGTATTGACACTTTTTTCTCCTGTTCAGGAAGGAGTGGGTGAATACAGCAATGAAGCCCACAATTTTCAGTACTTGTCATGGTACATAGATCAAATGTAATCCACTCTGCCAGCATAACTCTACATTCAATAGCTTGGAAGGGAGGAGATTTATTTAACTTGAATAATGAAAGCCGTAAATCACTCTGCTCCCTCATAGCAGTCTTCTGCGATGAACCGAGCTCCTGCAGTAAATATTTGCTCTTTCTTTCCAAATAATAAGACTTTAATGCTATTTTACTTGTTGAAATGCCAGGGAGAATGTCAGCTATGAAGAGCTTGTTGAAATTAATGGGATATAAGCCTGATTGAAGCAGGTATATTACTGCGGGAAACTGCGGGAAAAGGAGTTTTCTACCCTTTTTGAAATCTTAATTTACTGGATAGAAATCCTGGTCTGTGTGCTTCCCTGACACAAATTAAAGGCAAGTTCATGCCTGTGTTGATCACTTCTTGAAGGGCTCTTGCATATTTATTTTTCTCTAAGTTTAATTTTTTTTATAGTGAATTAACTTTGGTCTGAAGGTAGACTTGCCTTCTGAAAGCTTTTCTGTGCAATGCTGCTCCATGTTCTGCTTTTCCTCAGGCTCCCCAGGTAAGACTTACTTCTTGGGTCACATATGGAAACATTCCTGTGGCTTGGTGTTCAAAGTGGGTGATTTCAGTGGTTAAAGGTATTTGGGGGTGAAAAAAAAGTATCACCTGGACCAGGTGTCGCCTGGCATTTGCAGAATCTTTACAGGATTTTCTGCCACGACTTGGGAAGAGATTGTTCCCTGTGAGGGTGCTGAGGCCCTGGCACAGGGTGCCCAGAGAAGCTGTGGCTGCCCCATCCCTGGCAGTGTCCAAGGCCAGGCTGGTCAGGGCTTGGAGCAACCTGGGCTAGTGGAAGGTGTCCCTGTCCATGGCAGGGTGTGGAATGGGATGAGCTTTTGAAGTCCCTTCTCAAACAAACCATTCTGAGATTCGATTATTTATTCTCACGTATGCATGTCCACACGGGAGCTGCTCGTCCTTTACAGAGCTAGATGTGGTTCCTAAGAGTTACTTTAAAAAATCCAAATGTGGATTTTCAACGGAGGTTGGACGTTATCAGTGAAATCACTCCTGTGTGGGGCAAATAGAAATGTACGCGGGGTAGCGCAGTGATGCTGGGATGTAGTGCAGAATGTAGCAGTACCCTTTTGAAATGAACGATTCTCATTTAAATCCACGTGTTTTCATGTATTTCAGTGGTTGGTTGGTTGGATTTTTTTTTTTTTCAACAGCTACTGGGGCGGCTGCAGTCGGGTGTGAGGGCAGTCTGGGCAGCACCAGAGCGGGAACCCGCGGGCTGTCCCCAGTGGGGTGTGAGGGATGTAAGGGAAGCCCGGGCTGTTCCCGCCGGAGTGTAAGGGGAACCTGGAGCGGGTCGCACCGGGGTGCAGGGATGGGAGGGCAGCTTGGGCCGCTCTCGCCGGGGTCTGAGGGGAGCCCACCCCGGCCATTTTCCCGCCGAGCCCCCGCCTCAGCGCCCCGCGCCTGCCGCGCCAGCGCCGCCGCTGATTGGCTGAGAACTGGCGCCAGGGCGAGCTGCTGATTGGCCCATCCGCACGGTATCTCTGACCAATGACGAAACGCCTTGCCGCCCGCCTTTCCTCCGACTGGCTGTG
>VZRQ01009325.1:430-20183 GCA_013397975.1 Machaerirhynchus nigripectus | reverse complement strand
GGGCACGAGCTGCGAGTGTGGAGCATCTGAGAGCAAGAGCTGTGAGTGTGGAGTGTCTGAGGGCACGAGCTGTGAGTGTGGAGTGGCTGAGGGCACGAGCTGTGAGTGTGGAGGGGCTGAGGGCACGAGCTGTGAGTGTGGAGCAGCCGAGTTCAAGCAAGGCAGCTGCTTGTGAAGCAGAGCAGGGCAGGGAAGGAGGTTCTGGTGGCTGTCTAAGCCCTGCTGTGCCTCTGACCCTGCAGGTGTTGAGAGCGTCCCGGTGCTGGCAGCCCTGCAGAGCTCCCCCATGCTGCGCTCGCTGCTCTCGGGGCTGTGCCGGGAGCTGCGGGCGCGGAACGTGCGGCGCTGCAGCAGCTTCTTCACGGCTGGGGTGGAGCAGGACGACTTCCAGGAGGCCCTGGAGGAGCTGAAGGCTCTGTCCCAGTGCTACGAGACGGGGTTTGGAGCAGATGGATCTGAGGATGAAGCGGACTCAGACTAACCCGCCTTTATTTCTGGGGGGAGTGGGGGTGAGAGGGGCTCTAAGATCACTCCCAGAATAAAGGGAATGGTTTTGGAGATGGCCCAGCTGCTGCTTTCTTCTCATTTCCCAAAAAATCTTCTGGCCTGAGTTCTCCAGCTCCTCACAGTTGTGCTGTAAAGGAGGAAAGCTGCTTTTTTTTGGGGGGGTGGCTGATTTTTTGTGTTTTGGTTGGGGTTTTTTTTCCAACTGAGCAAAGTGGATTTGCTCTGCCCTTTCAAAGAAACCCACACACTAAATACAGAGTTCAGATTGTAACTATCTCACATACAGAACTTAAAAAAAGCCACGTGTTTGTTTCCACACGAGAACTGACATCTTAGGGTACAATATTTACAGGTTCTGGTCCGAGGCTGCTGGGCCCAACCTTCACCCCGAGGCCAGGTCGGTGTCCAAAAACCTCAGCTCTGTTATTTCACTGCTGAAGCTCCCCAGGGAGGTTCTGGAGAACGTTCTCATCTTAACTTCCTGCCTTTGGTTTGGTACAGGCTGGAGGTGCAGCAGGAGTATGAACAAAACATAAAAAGGAAGGTGCTGTCTCAAGTACCTGTGCAAACATTTCTCCACAGCACCTGTCTAGCAGCAAACTGGCAAAAAAAAAAGAAGCCTCTTCTGGTGCAGTCAGTAGTTTGTCACCTCAGTCATCGGGTTCTTCCTCAGAAAGCAGAAGATCTTTGTCTGAGAGCTGGTCTGTGTTGCTGGTGCTGGTGGCATCCTCCTCGTCCTCAGAGCTGCCATCGCAGGACGTGTGGAACAGCCTCATCAGTTCCCTGAACCTGTGGGATACCTGGAGAACAAGGGAAACCCAGGGTGACAAGGGGCCTGAGAGGTGTCACCGAACTGGGATTTCACACCACAGGGCTCAGGGTGTTTGTAACAACACAGGAATAAACACCAGAATGGCATTTCACAAACGAAGAGCACTGGGTTGTTGCTTTCTCTGGAAGAACAGTTACATCCTCCAGGTAAAACGTGGCAGTTTGGGAAGATTCAGAGACAGAAGCAGATCCTTTGCAGAGAAGCAGGAGGCTGAAGACCTGAGCAGCAGCCACTGAAACACCTCCAGTACCAAATGGTGCAGCTCAAATACCAACGGTGACCCTGCCAGAAGGACCAGGGCACTCGGGATTTTTGGCACCACTAAAACTGAGCCAGAGTTTGGTTTCGATTTTTTTATTTGCAATTGGGATGATTTTTCATCAAATGGAAGTTGGGGAGACTGGTAGGGCAGCACCCCACACCTTCCCTTCCTTCCCAGCCCCTCTCCCACTCCCTGGAGCCGCAGCTCTCCCCCACCAAGCCCTCACCTCGCTCGCTGTCTTGTTGCCCAGTTTCTGTGAGATGGCGTGGAAGGTGTCCAGGTGGGCTCCCTTCTCCTGGCAGGTGGTGAGGATGACTCTGTCAGCCTCCCTGCAAAACCAACCACTGTGAAAGCAGCTCAAAACCTGTGAGGGGCTTCAAGCCCTCCCAGCCCTGTTCCCAGTTCNTCCCCCGTGCTGCGCTCGCTGCTCTCGGGGCTGTGCCGGGAGCTGCGGGCGCGGAACGTGCGGCGCTGCAGCAGCTTCTTCACGGCTGGGGTGGAGCAGGACGACTTCCAGGAGGCCCTGGAGGAGCTGAAGGCTCTGTCCCAGTGCTACGAGACGGGGTTTGGAGCAGATGGATCTGAGGATGAAGCGGACTCAGACTAACCCGCCTTTATTTCTGGGGGGAGTGGGGGTGAGAGGGGCTCTAAGATCACTCCCAGAATAAAGGGAATTGTTTTGGAGATGGCCCAGCTGCTGCTTTCTTCTCATTTCCCAAAAAATCTTCTGGCCTGAGTTCTCCAGCTCCTCACAGTTGTGCTGTAAAGGAGGAAAGCTGCTTTTTTTTGGGGGGGTGGCTGATTTTTTGTGTTTTGGTTGGGGTTTTTTTTCCAACTGAGCAAAGTGGATTTGCTCTGCCCTTTCAAAGAAACCCACACACTAAATACAGAGTTCAGATTGTAACTATCTCACATACAGAACTTAAAAAAAGCCACGTGTTTGTTTCCACACGAGAACTGACATCTTAGGGTACAATATTTACAGGTNTTTTGGTTGGGGTTTTTTTTCCAACTGAGCAAAGTGGATTTGCTCTGCCCTTTCAAAGAAACCCACACACTAAATACAGAGTTCAGATTGTAACTATCTCACATACAGAACTTAAAAAAAGCCACGTGTTTGTTTCCACACGAGAACTGACATCTTAGGGTACAATATTTACAGGTTCTGGTCCGAGGCTGCTGGGCCCAACCTTCACCCCGAGGCCAGGTCGGTGTCCAAAAACCTCAGCTCTGTTATTTCACTGCTGAAGCTCCCCAGGGAGGTTCTGGAGAACGTTCTCATCTTAACTTCCTGCCTTTGGTTTGGTACAGGCTGGAGGTGCAGCAGGAGTATGAACAAAACATAAAAAGGAAGGTGCTGTCTCAAGTACCTGTGCAAACATTTCTCCACAGCACCTGTCTAGCAGCAAACTGGCAAAAAAAAAAGAAGCCTCTTCTGGTGCAGTCAGTAGTTTGTCACCTCAGTCATCGGGTTCTTCCTCAGAAAGCAGAAGATCTTTGTCTGAGAGCTGGTCTGTGTTGCTGGTGCTGGTGGCATCCTCCTCGTCCTCAGAGCTGCCATCGCAGGACGTGTGGAACAGCCTCATCAGTTCCCTGAACCTGTGGGATACCTGGAGAACAAGGGAAACCCAGGGTGACAAGGGGCCTGAGAGGTGTCACCGAACTGGGATTTCACACCACAGGGCTCAGGGTGTTTGTAACAACACAGGAATAAACACCAGAATGGCATTTCACAAACGAAGAGCACTGGGTTGTTGCTTTCTCTGGAAGAACAGTTACATCCTCCAGGTAAAACGTGGCAGTTTGGGAAGATTCAGAGACAGAAGCAGATCCTTTGCAGAGAAGCAGGAGGCTGAAGACCTGAGCAGCAGCCACTGAAACACCTCCAGTACCAAATGGTGCAGCTCAAATACCAACGGTGACCCTGCCAGAAGGACCAGGGCACTCGGGATTTTTGGCACCACTAAAACTGAGCCAGAGTTTGGTTTCGATTTTTTTATTTGCAATTGGGATGATTTTTCATCAAATGGAAGTTGGGGAGACTGGTAGGGCAGCACCCCACACCTTCCCTTCCTTCCCAGCCCCTCTCCCACTCCCTGGAGCCGCAGCTCTCCCCCACCAAGCCCTCACCTCGCTCGCTGTCTTGTTGCCCAGTTTCTGTGAGATGGCGTGGAAGGTGTCCAGGTGGGCTCCCTTCTCCTGGCAGGTGGTGAGGATGACTCTGTCAGCCTCCCTGCAAAACCAACCACTGTGAAAGCAGCTCAAAACCTGTGAGGGGCTTCAAGCCCTCCCAGCCCTGTTCCCAGTTCAGAACAATCCCTGAGCAAGGCTCCTTCCTTTGCTCCTCCTGCCACCCCCAATCCCAGGACCCCTCTTTAGGCAGAGCTGCTTTAGCCTGGTTTTAAGGCTTTTGAAGGAGAAAAGCAGATTCCTTCCCAGCCTGAAGTGCTCCAGTAACAGCCCTGCCAGGAGCAGCCAGAGCTGCTCACGGGGCCAAACTGCAGCATCAGAGGAAGGTTCAGAGGGAGGGGGCAGAAAATGGGAATACAGAACAGGAAGGACAGATCCAGTGAGAGCTGGAGCCAGACAGTGAACACGGAAGGCTGCAGGAGGTCAGGCAGGAGTACCTGGTCCAGAGCACAACCTTCTCCCCCGTGGAGCTGACTTTGCTGTTCTTGGCACACACCGTGGCCTCCGTCACTCGCTGCTGCTGCTGCTGCTGCTCCTCCTCCCTGTGCCCCGGGGAGGCCGTGCCCGCTCTGGGCTCCAGCTGCTCAGGATGCTGATGCACCTGGAAGCAGTTTGCATTTGACTTTGACCTGCCCTCGGGAGCATCTCCAGTGCAGCCTCTGTCCTGTGTGTCCAAACTGCAGCCACCGGGGGACCCCGAGCTGCAGCCCTTACCCGGGCTTGCTCTGCTGCCCGTTGTGATCCAGCCCTGCTTTGCTTCAGCTTTTCGTTCCAGGGGCAAAGGTCCCTCAAGTTCTTTGCCACCACCTCCTTCTGAAGCAAGAGCAGAGCCCCTGAGCTGCTCTGCTGAGGCAGAGTGAAGCCCCTCAGTGTGACATGGGCTCTGCCCACAGCAGGCTCGAGGTCCCGGGGACCCTTTTGATGCAGCAGAGAGCAGCAGCTCCCTGCTCAGCCCCAGGGAAGCCTCTGTGTCCCCTCCAGGCTGCTGGGTCAGTCCCTCGGTGCGAGGGCAGTCTTTGGTTTCTTGAGGTAGTTTTAGAGCAGCTTTTTGTAGCTGTGTCCATCTGGGGCCAGTGGCAGCAGAGTCCCTGTGCTGGGCAGCACCCACACCTGCACTGGCACCTGCTTCTGGAACCTGGGCATCAGCAGGGGCAGGTTTTTCACAAGGTCCAGGTCTGCTGGAGGCCATCCTTCCTTCCAGGTGAGATCCTGACAAGAAACCCAAGCAAGGTCAGAGAAGCTGTAAGGAAAAACTCCTGGAGGCTTCACCCCCTGACTTTTTAAAAAGAGAATTTTATTTATAGAGCCTAATGCTGCACATGAGAACAGCTTGGGAGCAGCTTTGTGATTCTACCTGCACTTCACCCACCCTGTGCTTCCAAGAAGACAATCTGCAGCCAATTTTCTTCACCCCTACAACCAGCTGCTGTGTGAAGTGATGAAGATTGAAAAAACACATTGCCCAGAGCAAAACTCTGCAGTGGAACAGCCACTGCTGCTCTTGGCACCCTGGCTACAAACCCTGACACGAGACCACATTTAAACTCCTGTCTTGAACTGGGTGTTGTCCCCAAGAGCAGCACGAGCTGAGCCCTGGCTCCAGGGGGGAGGAGGAAGAGATCTCTCTCGGGTTGTTTATCCTGCCATAAAATAGTGTTTCTCCTTGTCTGTAGCAGCCTGGAGGGAAAACCGAGCACCACAGAGATTGTTTAAAGGCAGATTGGAGAGATGGTGGTTCTGAGCTGCTGTGCTAAAATGGAAACTGGGAGAGAACCAGCACCATGGACTGGGGACTGGGCAAGGGAAGCTCAAATGGAGCAATCATTGTGAAAAGGGCAGGAAATTCTGCAGGGACATTCTCCAGGCAGGAAAGGCTTTGTGGAAGGGAATGCTCAACAGGTTTGGAGCACCCAGAGTGGAGGAACAAGAGGGGAAAAAAAGTGAAAAGAAGATGATTAGAAGTTCTCATTCCACCCAATAAATGTGCACGAGAGAGTCCTGAACCTCTGCTCACTTGTGAGCCAGCCTGGAGAGGATTCCACTCTCTGCTGTGCACTGAACCTGCACTCACCTGAAGAGGGAGAGTCCACCTTCCTAGAGACAGGCTTTGTTCTGCTCTGCACGTCCTCTCCCTCGTCTCTGCTCTCCAGGATTTCTTCTGCAGGTTCCTTAGACATCCCAGGGTCCTTCCCTTCCGGCTGGGGACTCGACTCTCGCTGAGCAAGGCTCGCAGGCAGCTCTTGGCAATCTTTACTTTTATAGAATTTGCTCTCGCACACCTGCAAACCGACCCACAGGCACAATCACACACACGAGGGTCTGTCCGTCCCAGCCACACCTCAGCCTTTGCTCCCCAGCTGCTCCTGGCCCTGCCAAAGCCTTCACTTGGGCATTAGGTTTGCTTTAGAAAGCTGGATATTATTGTTATTAGTAGTAGTAGTATTATGATGATGAACAGGCACAGGTCTTTTCACATAGTGGCCACGCCAGCATCTTCCACTCAAAAAACTTAATTCTTAACCCAAAAAACCATCAAAAATGACATTATTTAGCAGAGCAAGGAGGGGCAGTAGAAAGTGAGGAGGAGAGAGGTGGGAGAAGGCCGGGCAGGCACAGTCAGAGCTCCAGACAGGGAGGCACCACTGGGCACCTTTGGGTTGATTTCCTTCCTCACCCCGTGCTTTGGGAGACACGAGGCCCGAGGATCATCACACCAGGGAGACTTGGCAGGACTCCACTTCCCCCTGAGCACTCCGGGCCTCTCCACTGACCTTACTACTACAATGGCTGCAGCTCCTCCTTTTGCTTTTCTTTAGCTTGAGATCGCTACTCCCTTCATGGCAGGAACATGAACATTCCTTCATCCCATCCACCCACTCGACCTCCTGGAAACAGACATACTCAGCTGACAGACATCCTCCAGCTGGCAGACACACGGGGAACGGGGGGGACAGGGGGGCCGGGGGGCTGCGACACCCGCAGAGATCTGAAGCGATGATGGCAAGCAAAGCGCAACAGGAACGTCCCAATCCCGCTCCTTCCGCCTCTGTGAGGTTGCTGCCGCGTCTCTCAACCAGACAATTGATTCCCGTGCCTCTGCTCAGAGGTCAGAAGGAGCAGGGAGATGCCCCAGGCCCACCTTGTCGTGGTGTTGGCCTCCCATCTCTTTCCGCTTCTTGTTTCGGGCGGCTCCGTGGATTTTGGGTGGCTCATCCTCCTCCTCCACATCTGGCAGGGACACCTCTTCAAACCCATCAAACTGCAGCAAAACAAACACACGACAGCTGCTCTCAGGTGACCAGATTTTGTTTCCCACCAGAGACACAAATCCTGTTCAAAAATCTGACGAGTTTGCTTCAGGCCACCAGCAGCTCTCCCACCCCGGCGCCTCCCTCTCCCTGGAACTGCACCCTCTGTTTTGAGTTATTCCAGTTCAAACACGTTTCTTATCTCTGCTTTTTTATAATTTCTGCTTCTAGGGTAAAGATTGCTCCACCTCATATTCCTTCTCCTCCGTCCAGTTGATCTCCTCAAAATCTCCCATGCGGCTGGCTGAGGGCCGGAGGTGATCGAAGAACACAGAGAACTCATCCTGCAAGTGGTCGTGTCCCTTCAGCAGCTGCCACATTTGGGTCTTCAGCTGGAAGAGAAACCCCAGAGAAAATGAGTCTCATTCTGTGTAAGCTCATCGTGCTCTGAAGGATTCTCAGAGCGAGTGGAGCTCGTTACAGCTCCGATATGGGAGCTGGTGCTTGCGTGGCTACAACTTCCTGGGTGTTCTGAGATCCTTCCACACCCAGCCACCAAATTAGCCTGGAAATATTCCTTCAGAGTTCCAGGCAGACTCTGTAGATGGCACTGAGCTAAAACCTGAGCTGCAAGGTGATAAAGGCAAGGTGGAGGTGGGAGAGAGGGAACGTGCAGGCCATCGACTGTGCGGCCTCTTGGAGAGGCAGCTCCAATTCCCCTTGAACCCAAGGTTGGAGGGGGCTTGGAGAAACCTGGGCTAGTGGAAGGTGTCCCTGCCCATGGCAGGGGGTGGGATGAGAGGGGCTTTAAGGTCCCTCCGAACCCAAATCATTCTGTGACTCCGTGACTCTGAGCTGCACCCCCAAAAGGGAGAACGTGCTCGGCAAATCCCGTGGTGTCCAGGAGCAGGGCAGGGACTGGGAGCCAGGCTGGCTGAGAAAAGGGGATCCTGGTTACCTCTGCAATCTCCTGGGGCAGACAGTCTGCACAGCTCTGCAGGACTTTGATGATCTTTTGGTGGTGGGCAGGATTTTCAGCGAAGCAGATCTCCAGCTGCCTGAGGAACTTGCGGCTCTTCTCAAAGGCTTGCTGCTCCTCAAACTGGCCAAAAGAAAAAGAGATTCCCCCTCACGTTCAAGCACATATTCCCAAGCATCTCGAGTTGACTTAAACAAGCTACAAAATTCCTGTCTAGGTCTTTGTTTTCCATGGATGGCCTTTGCAAAACCGGGAAGAGGCAGAGGAAGAGAAACGACACTTTGTATCATCAGCACTTACATGGGCTATAAGGTTTGGCTTTGCACATAAAACAGGGAAATCCAGAAATGGAACAGGTGAAACCCTCTATCCTACAAAGTGGAAGGCAGATTTGGAGACAGGGGAACCACTGTTTGCTGTATCTGCACATTGCCTCTGCAGTCAGACGTGATGCAAGTGGGAGAGGCTGATCCTCCACAGTCACACTGAGCAGGAGATTTACAAAGAACACCAAACTTCCCAATTCTGATTAACAAAAGCAGCGAGGTAGGCAAGAGATTTACCAGCTGCCTGCCTTTCTGGCCCTGGGAAGAACTCTTTATCCCTTCACTCCCACAAGCGTTCACAGTGGTGCTTAAAACCCGGCCTCCTCCTCTCACTCCACCTACCAGCCCACACTCCAAAGCTTGCTCAGGTAAAAGAAAGGCAGCAAAATCCGTCAGCAGCTGTGGCCAGTCGTGCAGGAGTTTCTGCAGGGTGGAGTAGAGATCCACAGCCGTCCGTTTGTCCGCGCTGATCTCGAACTCGTAGATAACCCGCAGGAAGTCCTCGTACTTGCCCGGGACGTGCTGCAGGGTTTCACGGACCTGGGGGCAGCAGCAGGGCTCGGTGACACCCAGCAGGAAAACAAGGTCATCACAGAGCACCTTGTGTTGGAAGGGATCTTAAGGATCAGCTCGTTCCAACCCCCTGCCACGGGCAGGGACACCTGTCACTGTCCCAGGCTGCTCCAAGCCCCGTCCAACCCGGCCTGGGACGCTCCCAGGGATGCCACAGTTTCTCTGAGGGCCTCACCACCCTCGCAAGGTGAGGAATTTTCTCCCTAAATTCTTTTAATCTAGTAATTTTTTATTTCCTCTGCTCAGAATCGACACAGTGCTTGCGATTCTGCTGAAGCAACCGAGTCTCTTCCTTAAAGATAAACCGAAGCTGCTCACGAGGGAAGAGATCCCAGCCCAGACCCTGAAGTTCAGGAATTCAGAAGGTTCTGGTGCTGTGGACTGAGTGCAGCAGCTGAGCACCCCCAGCCCCTGACTCCTTCACTTCCAGCTCCCCCACCCAGGACAGGGGAGGGAGGAGAACTCACAGCTCACGACAGGGACAGTTTGGGGAGTGAAGCACCACACACGGGGCGGAGGAAGAAATAACTCCACCCCAGCCAGACCAGCACTCCCAGTCAGAACCAGCTCAGTTCTGTGTCAGAGGACCCCAAATCTCTGCTTGTTCCTGTTCCTGGGCTGCCTCACCCTGGTCAGGTAGGCCTGGGCAAAGGCCAGGTCCTTCTGCTCCCGCAGAGGATCCCTCTCCAGGATGTCCTCGTCGTACAACAGCAGCAGCTTGGAGGTGTCTTTGCTGGCACGAGCCCGGCCCCGCTTGTTCCTGGTTCTGTGGGAGCTCCTGCCCTTCCCGGGGGCTTTCAGGTTCTCTCCTGTGGAGGAGCACAAGGTCAGCTGGTGGCAGAGGTGCCCCATGGCTCTGCCAGGGCAGGATCCCAGCAGGCAGTGATGAGCTCCTGTCTGTGCCCCCCTGGAAGTGCAGGGGAAGTACACTTCCCACGAGCCAGGCTGGCCAGCACCTCAGACTGGCTGTTTGCTCCCACAGCTTCTGCCAGGAGAAACCCCTGCAGGCAGCCACAGCTCCTCCTGGAACTACCAGAGCCCTGCACACCAGGGCAGACCAGCCGTGGGGGGAACAGAGACACAACCCGAGCACCAGAGCTGGCTGCCAACCCTGCACATCATCCTTCCAGCTGATTATTGACACAGCAGTCCAAAACCACACCACAGGGAATGAAACAGGCAACGAAGAGGGGCTACATGCAGATTTTTGTGGCTTTAAGGATTAGGAATCTGTTGATCTAACGGGCTGAGGTCCCCTCCTCAAGGTTCCCTGCTCAGGTTCATTTCCCACTTGCTGGACTTTGTTTCGTTTCCTTTCCTGTTCTCCACCATGATCTTGTCAGACAAAATTCAACTCAGCAAAGATTTGGCTGTTTAACATTTTTCTTCTACAGCATCAGGTGTCAGCTGACAGAAACCATAAATCTGTCTGCAGATTTTGGAGGCACTGAAGAGCCTTGGCTCACGTGCAAGAGACTGGTTTTACAGAGCTGTGACTCGGGTCCCAAAGTTGTATTCCCAGCTGGAAAGCACCACTTGGCTCAGATCCATCAGTGAAATTAAACCCAGACAGGATCCCCACTGGGTTGTTTTCCCTGCAGAGAGTAGCTCTACTTCCCCACTCCCTGTGTCCAAAAAAACCCAAAGAATTCACCTGCTGGCACCCAAAAACCCCACAGCACTCACCTGCTGGCATCCTGTGGGCTTCCACCTGTGGGGAGGCTGCCTTGGCCATCGTGAAGGCAGATTTAGGCTCCTCTGATGCATCTCCACATATTTCATCATCTTTCTGTAAACTCTCTATTCCTTTCCCTTCCTCCTCCTCCTCTTCCTCAGGCTCAGAGTTCTCTTCCTGGGAATTCTCTTCTTCAGAATCTCCTTCTTGGCTCAAACGTCTCTCTGTTGCAAGCCAAGTAAGTTTTTCCATTGTCTCCTTAGAAAGCAATAACAGAAAAAAAAATCACATTGTTTTATTTTGTTGTTTGGTTTAAAATCATTCAGCAGCTCCCTCACTGCATCGTGACTCCAACAGCCAGTTTCACAGATCAGCACCTGCCCAGCTAAAGGATTCTGCTAAGGAACAGAATTCAAACCCCTCCAGAGCTGCCTAAAATTGTACTGTGCAAAATTAAATTCCAGCACCTGCCATTCAGGCAATTAAGCCTTAAGTTAGAAGGGATTCCTTAATGATTCCTTAATGATCATCTTAGCTCTTGAAGCCTGGCTGGAATTGTGACCTGGAAAGTAATTTTTGCTTAAAGTACATCTTAGAGAGCAGCCTCACCGAGGGGTCCTTGCAGCTCAGCAGAGTTTAAACCTGCACATTTGCAATATATTCCCTCAGCCTGGGCTTAAAACCTGCTCAGGAAAACACAGGGTCCAATTCCTCTGTGGCCAGCACGATGCCAGGCTGTCACAGAGTGATCAGCCCATCTTCCCGTGGGATTCCCAGTGGGATGGGCCCTGACTCCAGAGGGTGTCTCAGGACACCCACAGCTGCCTCCAAGTGTTGTGAAGTTTTCTTTGTCTTTACCTGCAGCTCTGGCACTGACAGAATCGACTCTTCCGAGGCTGAGGACATTTCCTCGTCCTCATCTTGTGTGAAATCATCAAAGTCATCTTCTTCCTCCTCTTCTTGCCCTTCCCTCTCTCCTCCAGCCTCGGGGCCGGCCGGCGTCCCCACGGACTGACCGTCGATGCTGGACGAGTCCTCCGGTCTCCCCGGGGGGCTGCTGAACTCTGCCTCCCCCTCTGCTGGGTAAGGGAGGTTCTTTGGGGACTCGCTGCTCGCTGCTGGCCCAGCAGCACCCCCTGCATCCCCCTGCTGCTCCCCCCGGGGAGGGGACGGCAGAGCCCGGCCCTCCTCCTCGCCCTTGTCCTCGCAGGGAACCTGCTCCTTCTTGGGGTCATCCCCACACGGACACGCGGCCTCCATGCTCAGCTCCTGGCCGAGGCCCAGCATGAACTCCTCCTTCACCTCAGCACACACAAGGTCCCTCTTCTGTGCCGGGCTGGCCTCTTTGGGAGCATCACTTGCATCGTCGGGCTTGACTTTCAGCGTCTCGTCAGGATCTTCCAAGCGAGGCAAGAGCTCCACAGGCAGCGGCTCGGAGGTGCTCCCGTCTCCCTCTGCTGCTGCCCAGCTGCAGCAGTCACTCTTGTTCCCCTTGTCCTGCCCGGCCTCGTGGGAAGGGGCAGGATTCGTGCCTCGCTCCTCCTTGGGGGAGGCGGCGGAGCAGGGAACGAAGAGCTCGGGGGGCTCCGCCTTGGGCTCCGCCGCGGGGAAGGCGGCGGGAGCGGGGACCAGGGTCAGCTGCTCCTCAGCCTCACCCACAGGAGGCGCAGGCAGACCCACAGGGCTGGGAGAGACAATCAGTGACGGGATGGAAGAGGTCACCAGAGGCTGATTTAAGGGGCACGGGAACGTGGATGGATTCACCAGCAAGGTTGTGACCGGGATGGCCTGAGGGCCTCGGCCCACCGCCGTGCTGAGGGGCTGGATCATGTTGCAGCCATTGCCTATGTTAACCACCTTCACTGTGGTGGCAGGGACAGTCAGGATGACAGGGGAGGGCTGGATCAGAGGGGAAGGTTTTATCAGCGGGGCAGATTTCGTCCCTTTTTTCCTCTGGTAGCCCTTCCGCGCACAAGGCCTGCGCGTTTTCGGCCCGCCCAAAGCCGGCAGCATCAGCTTGGGCTGGAAAGCCACCTGAGGCTCTGAGGACACCAGAGCTGGCGGTCCAGCAGCTGGGAAAGCTTGTCTGGAGTCTGGACGGGCAGTGGGAAGCACGCTCTGGAATTCCAAGCCATCCCCACCTCCCACCACGGCCGGAACGCTCAGGGGCTGCACCCCCGGCACGGCCGGCGCCGGCTGGATGGGCCTGGGGACCTGGACCAGCACTTTCCTGGGGGGAGCCTCTGACTGGGACAGCTTCACAGTCTTCTGGATGTTCACAGGGTTGGAGCTGGGCTGCAGACAGGGGCTGGGGCAGATCAGGACAGGCTTCAGAGCCGATGACCTCTGCCTCCTCCAGGCCCGCCAGGAGAACCGGTTGGCCAAAGGCTTCAGGGTCAGCACGAGCCCCTTGGGCATCAGCAGAGGGTATTTGTCATCACGTTCCGTGTCTGGAGCGTCCTTTTCTGTCCCCAAACGGACAGATTCTGCAGCAGGTGAACCCGGTGCCTCCTTGGCATCTTCTGCCAGCTGCTTCAGCTTCCCCTGGATGGAGGGCAAGCTTGCCTGAAGGGAGCAAGAATTGATTGGAATTTATTATTTGCGGGCTGTTCCTGTACTCCCACCTTCTCACAGCACCACAGAAGCCAACAGACAGCAACCTGCTCCTACAAGTGGGTTTTATTTACTTTATCCTAGTGCATGTTACAAAACAGGACTTTAAATTCATGAGTTGCACTGCAAAGCCTTCAGGAGACTCTGGGATCCTGACAAAAACAACAAGGCTGAACTGCTTTATAAAGGTTGCTTTAGTAAACACAAGATTTTGTGGGAAGGAAACTTCCCTGGATGACCAAGAGAGCTGGATTTTATGGCCTCTGAGTCCAACTGTTCCCTTGGGCACAGTCCTCCCTGACTGACTGACTCACAGGCACGGTCTCCGTGCCTCCAAGAAAAAGCCCACAAGGCAAATCCACACGAAACCCAAGCAAAAGCCACAAGAAATGAACCAAACAACAATTCCTCCCCCAGCCCTGGGGGCAGAGCAGCAGGAAATACCTTCAACCAGAAGGGCAGGCGATGCTCTTCCCTCTCCACGGGCGGCTTCCACTCGTGGGGCTGGATTTCCTCGCAGCACTTCACCAGCACAGGCAGCTGCTTTGTCTTTTTGTAGTACTGTGGGGACAGGAGAGAAGGCCACACAAGGTGACTGTGGCCAGGTCCCTGCTGGCACAGAGCAGGGCTGTGCTCTGGCAGAGCGCTCGTGTGGATAAAGCAGTTCTTTAATAAGGTTCTACCCAGGGAAACATTAAAAATTCCTAACCCAGGCTGAACAGGAGCTCACTGCCACCCTGGCTGCTCTCACAGAGGGTCAGGCACATGTGCAGGTGTTGTTTTACGTGGTTTTGGTTCTTACTCTCTCTTCAGCAGTTCCCAGTAGCTCATGGGACAGGATCATTGCCCAGCTGGCTGCTAACAGCTCTTTTCTTTAAGCTTTGCCACTCAAAAGCTTATCTGTATGAATTTTTGAGGGGATTACTGAGTTCTACCAGACTGACCAGGCTCTGGAGAGTCAAACCAGCAATCTAAGCACTTGCCAAAGTGCTAAATAAAAGGATAAACCCTCAGGGCTAACAAAAGGATGACATTTAGGGCAGTGTCAGCACCAAGAGCCCCTTGGAACACAGAGCAGCTCTGCCCTGCTGGAACAAACCCCAGGCCGTGCCCCTTACCCTGATGATGTTGTCGGGGGCTCGGTTCATGTTGAGGTTCTTGATCCTCACCGTCAGCTGATGGGCAGTTTTGGTGGGCAGGAGGTATTTGCTGATCAGAGGCTTCGGGAACTCCGTCCCTTCGAAGTGTTTCAGCCCTAGAGCCAACAAGCTGAGCGGGGAAAAGAGGGAGGGGAGGAGAGAAGAAACCTCTCAGGGAGCTGCTGGGACGTGGCACAGCTCTCCCGCGAGGAGTGCACCCCAGAAATTCTCCTGAGCCAACAAAGGCCATTTCCACACGTTTTGCACAACAATTGAAGCACCCACTTGTCCTCTGCCTTGGTGAAGAAGATCTTGTCCCGGGGAGGGTTTGCTCTCAAGGAACAAATTGGCAGCAACTCTGGGTACATGAAGACTTTCCTCGTTGCCAAAATCCAGGCCACTTGCTTTGGCAAACATGAGAGCTCACTTGCTGTGAAAAGAATGAACAGGTAAGGACAGCTGTGTAAGAGGACGAGTGTTTCTCACAACCCTGAGTTCTCAAAAACTCTGCTTCTTTTACTCCTTTCACTGCAAAAAGAGACTTTCTTCCTGTTTTTTGGAATTTGCAGATTTCCTCGTTTTTCCCCCGAGTTTACATCAGCAAAAGGTAAAATTCTTTTCCCCTTCCATCTTTTCTTTTGCTCTGCAGCAAGGCAAAGACCAAGGCCAAGTGGCCACTCTGAGCCCTCCAGGAGCCCAGGGGGGGCCTTTGCTCGGGGTCCCTCCCCGGGGGCAGCAGCTGGAGCCGTTCTGTGGGGCTGCTCCCCCATCCAAGGGCTGGAAGGACCCAGAGCCTGGGGCTGGGCTGGGAGGGAACTGGGACCAGCTGGGAGTGTGGGAGGGTCCAGCAGGGCCCTGCTGGGTCACTGTGAAGGGGCCTCAGTCCCAGCAGTGACAGTCTGGGGGACCCCAGAGCTGCTCCAGGAGGGTCGAACTGGGAATTCCCCTTAGCACACGGAATAACTCTCCCTGCCCCCTCCCTTACCATTCTTCTTCACAGCTTTCCGAGGGCTCCAGTCCACTGGGACCTGGGCACGGAAGTCCTCGATGAGCTGCAGGGCCCCCTGCAAGTTACAGGGCTGGAACATGGTCTGGAACTTGGGGTTGAGGGGCACCCGGAGCAGGGTGGAGCTGCGGGCGAAGCTCCCGAGCTCGCTCTGCAAAGTCAGGCACAGAAACAGGTCAGAGAGAGGCCTTCGAGTGCCAGGTGGAGAACAAACACACCTCACGCAAAAAAACAGCCTTAAGTTCCTCATTTTGAGCATTGCAAATCCAGGGACTGAGGGTTTACTGTGAGGGTGGGCAGGCCCTGGCACGGGGTGCCCAGAGAATTGTGGATTCCCCATCCCTGGAAGTGTCCAAGGCCAGGTTGGAGAGGGTTTGGAGCAAGCTGGGATGGTGGAAGGTGTCCCTGCCACGGCAGGGGGTGGCACTGAGTGATCTTGAAGGCCCCTGCCCACCCAAACCATTATGGGATTCCATGAATCTTAATTGTTTTTTAATTCCCGCCCTTTCCAGAACCTTAGTTCTCAGTTTAATGGGATCAGTGAAATTAATTAAGCCCTTTAATTATGCCCAGGGACCAGCAACCATTTGAATTCCTGGAGCTCTAATTCCAGGCATTCCTTACCAAAAACATCTGCGTGGTGCTGGCCTCTGAACTCAGAGCAGGGTTGAAACTCGCCAGGAGATGGATTTGAGTCAGGAGCTGAACATGCTTGAGGAATAAAATCAGACAAATTGGGGTTTTTTCAGTTGATCAGAAATCCAAGAAACTGGAAAGCACAAGTCCAGAGGCACAAGAAATATCTCCTGAGCACCTCCCCAAAAAAAAAAAAATCTCTTGACTGCAAAAAAATCTTGCAAGCAATAGAAAGCTGAGGGGAAACTTTAACATCCACTGGCAGGAAGTTTGTTACACGAATGTTGAAAAGATGAATGTCATCTGTTCAAGCCTTCGGGCAGTTTCCCAGCTTTTGTGCCAAAGGCTCAGAACGACCGACACAGAAAGGATGTTTCTGCCTCCATAAATACCCAACTGCTTCTTTAGCAACAATGACTTCAGCTCTCAGAACTGCCCATTTCCCAATTTCTACACGGTTTTGTGTGGTGGCAGGAGGGAAAAAAAGAATCCAAACTGTAGCAAGAATAACATTCTTAGACAGCAATGAAGAAGTTGGTGAAAACAGGGTTTGGACGGAGCACAGATGCCAAGAAACGAGCTCTGCTTCACTCACTTCCAACTCCCTTTCCGTGTGAAATCAGGCATGTGAATATCACCTCATAAAGCTCCAGTTCACATGGAGCTTTTCCAATTAATTCCTTGGAGGAAGCAAAGCCCTGCTGTGCCCTTGGCTTCCCCTGCCCCTCGCTGTGCACAGCCAACCCTCCTTAGGTCAGACCATACCTAACACTGATTACCTGCTGCATCTGCTGCTGCAGCCTCTTTCTTTGTGCACTGTCCAGAACAAGGCTCTGCAGGGGCTTCTCATTTGGGGGTTTTGATTTTTCAGTCTCTTGGGGTGCTTTGATGGAGGATTTTTTCATCCTCAGCTGCTCCAGCTGTTCCTTCACCGTCCGGTGCTGCTCGTTCAGCAAATTGGCCAGAGGCTCCTCAAACCTGTTTGATGTAATGCAATAAATGTGTGATTTGACAATGATTTGTGTTTATTTGGGATACTGAACTCTGTGCCTGGTTTGCACAGCTCAGGGATGGCCAGCCCTGTACTACTCAGCTTGAAAAACCTGAGTTATTGCCACATAGAAGTCTCTTAGTGCACCCCAGCACTGCTGCAGCTCTGGGATTCAGTGCTTCAGCTCTTCATTCCAAGGACAATTAAAAGCCTTTCCCGGCGTTCCCGACCATCTGTGCCCCACTCACGTGCTCGGATCCTCTCCCCAGCACTCAGGATCCAAACCACTCCAGAAGGCATCACCCAATCCTGTTTCATTTCCACCATCAGCAAGGGCTGAACCCAAGGTATTGTCAGTGGAATTTTATCACCTGGAAGGACTCCAGAAAGACCCCACACTGCCTCAAATCCTGCTACTTCATTAAAAAATTAATTAATTAATTATTACCCAGCCTTATGCTGAGAACTCCACCAGAGATCCTACAGTAAGAGGATTCACCTGCCACCATCCTTTCAAAAACAGTTCCAACTTTATCCATTATTTCCTTTGATTTCTTTTAGCTACACCTGTTAACACCCAGATTTCTGCTGGTTATCAGCTTCCCTTCTGCAACAGGCCTGAGGTCAGTCACAGAGCTGTTCCAGGATGCTCCTAATGCAAGGTGTCATAAAAACAACAACAAATCCAGCAAAGAGACACTTCTGCCTCCAAGAATCCTGCATGCAGATAAAACCAGGGTAGAAACACCTGGGAGAAGCGCCCACCAAAGGAAAATTAATGAAACCACCCATTATCAAAGCCAAATGGATGAAAATAAGAGAGGATAAAGCTGCCTGGCTTTCAGTTTGTAGCTGGTTTTAGAGCTGCTGCACTCCCCTCTGGCACTGCTCAGCCCAGAGAGAGCATCCAGAAACTCCAGCCTTCACTTTAGCTCCTTTCCCAAACAGACACAGCTGGATCTCGAGCTGCTCTGCCCCATAAACAAGGAGACCCCACTCATCCTGCAGCTCCTCTCCAGCCAGAGCCTGTGGCTGGTTAAATACAGGGGAATTATTACCTAGAGGGAAATCACAGAATCATGGAATGGTTTGGGTTGGAGAGACCTTAAAGATCATCTCATTCCACCACCCCAGCCCCTGCCATGGGCAGGGACACCTTCCACTATCCCAGGGTGCTCCAGGCCCTGTCCAGCCTGGCCTTGGACACTCCCAGGGATGAAGCTGCTTTAATCCCTTTCCTCTTCAAGGTGCTGTTATGTATAAACCAAAAACCATCACAAGCCAATGCCCAGACCTCCCAGACATCTCATTCCTAGGCCTCAGCTATCCCAGGCACTCATTTTCCTTGGAAAAGGCCAACACACACCCAAGGTGTTTAATTAAAAGAGAAGGTGACACACTTGGACAAAGTTCCTCAAGCTCCTCCTGCCACCACAACAACGCCAGGGCAGCAAGGGAGCTTTGCCCTCCCCTTTGCAACAGAAAGGGAAAGGAAACTGTTCATTTTCTGCAGTGATGTGGGATCCCTACAGCCAGCAGCACAGTGCAGAGCACAGGCACCGAGAGCAGCTGTCCCCGAGGCTGGGACAATCCTCACACGGGTCCTGCAGAGCTTTGGTCCCACACAGCACAGCCAGGGTCTCTGCCCACTGCCTGGAACCCAGGGTCTCTGCCCACTGCCTGGAACCCAGGGTCTCTGCCCACTGCCTGGAACAACCGCCCCACCTGAGCCACCTCCTGCTCCACTGGGCAGTGCCAGGGACACTTTTACACGGACAGATCGTGAGGGGACACGGGAATGGTTTTAAATTAGGAGAGGAGAGGTTTAGATTAGATTTTGGGAAGGAATTGTTCCCTGTGAGGGTGAGGAGGCCCTGGCACAGGGTGCCCAGAGAAGCTGTGGCTGCCCCTGGATCCCTGGCAGTGCCCAAGGCCAGGCTGGACAGGGCTTGGAGCAGCCTGGGAGAGTGGAAGGTGTCCCTGCCATGGCAGGGGTGGGATGAGATGAGCTTTAAGGTCCCTTCCCACCCAAACCACTCCACGATTCTCTACACAGCACAGAGGCTGAAGAAGCAGGAATAGAACTCCCCACAGCAGATCCTGCCTTGCTGGGGCACATTCTGAAAGGCCTTGGCTGTTTTCAGCTGAGATAAGCCCCAAGCTCAGTGCAGGCATTCTTGCTCTGCCACTTTTCTCATTGCTTTTAATTTCCAGGTGCATCACAATCAGTGAAGTCAATGGTGGCAAACAGAAAAAAAAGGATCAGTTTAACTGTTCAATCCCACGAATAAAAACAACTCAGAGCTTCCAGAACAGTGGCCTGAGCTGCCAAGACAACCTCTCTCTTTGGTGGCTGCCACGGGTAACCAGAGACTTTTTCTCAGAAGAGATCAGGGCCATAAACAAACGCTCCTACCTGAGGGCCTGTGGGGTGTTGAAATTTGGCCGAGACTCTGTAACAGCATCTTCATCCTCTGGCCCTTCATCTTCCATGTTGGAGAAGCCCATCTCGTCCTGGAACTGGCAGCAAACATGGAGCAAGTCAGGAGGAGAAAGCTCAAGGAGTACATTTACCTTTGGCTAATTGAGTTCATGATGATCCTTTTAGCACAGACATTCCCTTCAGGAAATCCCTACAGACATTCCCTTCAGGAATTCCTACAGACATTCCCTTCAGGAAACCCCTGCAGACATTCCCTTCAAGAAATTCCTACAGACATTCCCTTCAGGAAATCCCTGCAGACATTCCCTTCAGGAAATCCCTGCAGACATTCCC
>VZRQ01009323.1:0-14165 GCA_013397975.1 Machaerirhynchus nigripectus | reverse complement strand
AGAATAGCAGGTATGCTCAGTTATCTTAACATCAGCAAATATGTACAAAACCATGTATGTTACCTATGTTATAAACAGGGAAATAATGTTTATAACTGCTGTTATTCCAACTAACACCTACAAACTCCAGGATTTGATATTGTTTTACCACACCTTTCCTCATGTTCTGCATCAAAACCAAAACCAGCAGACCTGGGTTTAGAGACTGGAATTTAATGCCCACCTGGTTTGCTTTCTTTTTCCTATAGGTTTATCACCACAAAAGGTATCAGGATCTGCGTAAGGGCTCATCAGCCATGGGTGCACACTGCTATAAAGAGAATAGATGAAAGACGTGCTGGCAAACGCAAATAATCCTGTCCTAGACAAGCATCTAGGACCAACTAGCTGGAATCCTCATCAGTGCTGCAGCTACACAAGGAAGAAAACCTTACTATCTGCTTTTATTTCTTATTTATTATGTGGCAATAAAATCTCTGAACAAACACAAACTCACCTATTTGTGAGTTTGGAATCTATTAATCACTGGTTGAATGCCTACAGACTTCTTCATTTTATGGTTGAACTCCATTAGTCTGTTTATTTTCTGAAATGCTTGCTAATATTTATTTACAACTGAATATAGATATCATCTCATCCTTGCTGTCCTGACCAGGATAGCACTTAACAGTGAATGACTGTTAGTTTCACGTAGTGTAGTGAAGATGACCTCCTGCAGAGCTGGAAGAGTGCACACCTCCATGCTGGTGGAGATCAGAGCATTCTACATTGAATGCTGGTTTTAAGAAGGTCCTGTATAAGTTAGCTATTCATACATATACAATCTATACACAAACTGACTTCATGCTTCAGGCTATCACCTGATCAGTGCCATATTCAGATGATCTTTGAGACTTCTATTTTTACACACGGTATTGCACTATTAGCTCAGTTCACAGAGACCTGTGAATATTCTCACCAAGGGATGATGTGGAGTAATTCAGAGTACCTCAATGAATGTAACCTTGCTGAGCTTTGTTCTGGGGAAGCCAAATCCTACCAACGACACCTGTGAAGTTACTTCCGTTTCGCCCTCACGTGAGACAAACCTGAAACAATTGATTTGCTTTTTCCAGTGCTTTTCTCTGGATAAGAACAAACCATGTCTGAAATGGAATCTGTATTTCACAAACTCATAGGAACTCCCTGTCCTAGAGAACTATGCACATATAAATGTCTTATCTTAAAACTGATACATGCTACTAATAGAAGAGTTTGAACTTTAATAAAATTACTATAAACCAAATAAAATGAATCAAATGGCAAGTTTGTTTGCTGGATTGCAACGCAGATGGATACTGCTGAAATAGGTCCCAAGATGACAGCACAACTCTGAGAACCTAAGGGCAAGTTAGCTAGAGTTGACACTATTGCTAACTCATGACTCAGATTGCTTTGGAATAGCCTGATTCCAAGCTTTCTACACCATATTTCAGCTGTAAAGCTCACACTTCAGACAATACCCCTTCAAAAGTTCAATTATAAAACAAAGTTCATACCATGCTTGGGTGATCCCCACATTATCAGAAGCAGACATGGAAGAGCTCTCTGCTCACAGAGAGAAGAGATGGCATTTGAGGACCTTGAGAGGTAGAGGAGAGGTATAGGTAGAAGGGCTTCTGAAATAAAGCTCCTCTCATTTTACCACAGGGACAGAGCCTGCACTGCTTCCAGCCTGTGGGTTCATCCTACATAACATCTTAATGACACTCATGGAACTACAGCACTTCTAAACCACACCATAGAAATAAGACCACCCTACTCTAAAAGCCAGTCTTTACAGTTCCCTGCTTTGGTAGAGACTTTTGACAGAATTTGTCTCCCGTGGCTCACATTTTGTCAGAGTTCAGTCCTGTGTGGGGAAATGGATTTAGTTTTCACTATCCATGACAGGTTTTTAAGCAGTGCTATTGCTGAGGCAGGGAAAAGAAGGATGACTGTATGTGTTACACTACAGAACAGACAAAGGCAGGCTACTGAACCTCTGTTAAAGGGATGGATGCTTCCTTACTGAAGCTCTCGATATCACCAAGATGAGGGAAAAATAGTTGTTGCTACAAATTTTGTAAGAAGAGCTTTACAGGTTGAAAGAAATGCTAACAATAAGATGTCACTGGAGTATGTCATTACATAAACTGCGTCCATTTATTTTGAATTGCTGATCTCAATCCTTATATTATAGACAACAGAAACACTTCTGTTCCCTTCAGCAACACCAGAGTATGTGTAGGCTACAAAACTGGGTCCCCTATAAAAGCATTTTTATGGTTAATGCTCTCAGATAAGTACCATTGACTTCAACAGATAGAATTCATCCAGGACCAGAACTATCTAATATGCTTTTTGCAGACAGAATTTTAATGCTTATGCTCATACTTAATAGCATCATATCCTGGAATGAATCTTGCTAAAGTGAATATAATTTTTTTTTAATTAGGACTATCACAACCTGAGGATATATTAACCATCACATAGCAATTAATACTTTATATCTCTTCATCCTCATCAAAATTCATAGAATAATAATTTTTAAGAGTGAATCATCCTACTTAACAATTACTCCTTGTTTGTTATACCTTGTAAGATCTGTAGAAATCCTTGTGCAGTTCTCAAGAGTTATTTACTATTGGTGATCAGGGCTCCCGATATCTCTTCCTACTCAGACTTTAAACCCCAGGAACTTCCCTGTTTTTCCCTGACTGTTCCTTACCCCAGTCCTTGCTGTGGTCCCACTTGTGTGCTATTTTTGTCAGCTCTATCTGTGGATAATGTGGAAGCTTATCTGTAACAGCACTGTTTCTCCCTAAGGCTCTCAAAAGAAAGAATGGAAAACATTATTAAACGTCCTTTTAATACACACAAGCACAAAAGGAAAGTGCAAGATGAAGAACCAGAGTGCTGCTCTAGTGCTGGAGGCAAATAAGAACCATAGTCTTGGTCTTTCCAACATCCTTAGGAAACACCTACAAAACAGCAAAACACACTTTAAAAACCCACAAAGCATTAGGGTTAGGATCTAAGGTACATCAGAAGATTTGGGGCTGTGGTTGGACTGATGTTCTCCCAGCTCCTGTCTGCCCAACATTTCTTCTCCAAGTGAGGTAGAGAGCAGGGGACTCATGGTCCCCATTTCCCTTCTTGCTCAACCTTAGCTAGATTGCAGCCTATCATATGAACATCAATTTCCTTTGACTCCTTCTGTAATACCTGTGCACCACTTTGCCAGAAAGGACTCTCGAAATAAAATGGGCAGACCAGTGTGCATCAATATCTGAAACAAATCAACTATTTTTTTCCTGTCTCACACCACTAAGTTTCCACAGAGACTTAAGAGATGCACTCTGTTTGGATCTTTGGCACAGGGGAAAAGCAGCAGAGAGCACAGTGGACAAACCCTCAGCCCATGTAAGTATTCACACCTTCACTCCCTTCAGCAGAGGCAGACAGGGCAATTCCCCACCCCTTTGGGTACACTGGCTTTTTTGCACAAAAGCAGTCATTCTTCCTGGGCAATAACTTTACATAGCTGCTGCTTTATTATTTTCACTATTTGTTTATAATTAAGGAACTGGAAAGTTAAAAGTTTGCAATGACCATCAGCTTTCCTGGAAACTGCTAATGCATCATTCAATCCCTAGCCCCTAGTTAGGGGTATTCCTTGATTTTTGGAGTTTTTTGTTTTTTCTTGGCTTGGTTTTTTACTTAACTTCTGACTACCTTTTGTGCTTTGCTTTATGCTGGAGGTTTTCATCAGCAGATCATCTATTTTAACAGATTGCCCAAGACCCTACATGGGAAGAAGAAAATGGAGGAGGACTGGGCGCCTGTGTACGTCAGTGATGCTATTTTGCCAGATACTGGTGCATGATATGACAAGTAAGGCATGTTAATTCAGCAAACACAAATACTTTTTTCTCTCATTCCTGTGGAAAAATGCAGTGCATGCATTTTGGAAATCTAAACCTTATATCGTAAATTGAAAATTAATTGATTACTTAACCCAAACTATTGGGAATTGCTACAGAAGATGCTAATTCAAATTCTATGGCAAGTGAGTACAGGAAAAGGTGAGGGGAAAGACAGGGTAAAAATAGAAAAGGGATGACAAGGAGTCATTTCAGGAGAAAGTGGTATGAGGTAACTGCCACTAAATCCTTCATAAACCATAGTTTTTAGCAGCTTGCTTGAGTTTTCATCTCTGCACTGCATGTGTGTTACGTTTCTCATCACCAAGGGAAACAGAAGCTTAAAAGAAGTGCCATAAACCTGGAAGCCCTCAGCTATACTCTTCCATTAGCAAAGATGTGGGAATGAACAAACTGAAACCATGTCCCAGTGAACAGGCAATCCTAAGGGCCTTCCTGCAGTAATACCTGGCACCTCTGACTGCCCTTAGTGCCTGTGGGTGTGCATGGCCATGATGGCCCTTTCTCATACTGAGAGCTATTTCTGTCTGTCTTTTACCACCTCTTGCTATCTATCCACCCACAGCTTTTAGTCTGGTTAGAAGATCTAAGAAGAAGCAAAAAGGCCTACCAGACAACTCCTATGGACACTGCACAGAAGAATTAAAAATCATTCTACTGTCATGTCATGGTTTACCTTCCCTCACATTTACAGTTGTGTGAAACAGTAAATAACTATTCCAAAACCAAGTATGGGATTGCAATTTAAATGAACCTTTTAACTTTGTGTGGCTCATTTGAGATATCTGCAGAGCCTGTTCTGGTTCAAGGTCAGCATATAGCCTCTACTCAGATCCTCTAAAGGAACAACAGAAGAATGGGGTTGCACAGCAGGCTTCTTCCTGGTAAAGTTGTGGTTTTCCTTCCCATCTGTGTGGCTTAGAATAAAAGAATCTAGACCAAATTATTACATGTTTATTGTGCAAAGGAAGTGGCTGGTCCTGTCACCAAGGCACAAGAAAAGTACTCCAAAAATACAAGCTCATGTCCTGCTCTCCTAATGACTTATTGTTAATTTTTGTGCAGCCTGTCACTTGATTTGGACTGATTATTATGTATCATATTGAATATTTCTTGCATTAAGTCCTTAAAAGCTGAAGGAAAAAAACACCTCAAAAGCTATTTAGAAACTGTAACAACCTGAAACAAATCTGGGAACTCTTTTGCTCCCTCTGGGTTCCTGAGCCTTTTGGTTCCACTCTGAGGCTACAGTTTTCTCAAGAACCAGTATTGTTATAAGACTAAGCACTAAGACTTGGAGTCTCTCTGAAAGATTGGTGTTGAAAAGAGTGGTGGTAAGAGTGCACAAGAACACGAATGCACACAAGTGGAGACATGTTCAAGACAAGGTTTTTATAGGCTTCTCAGTGGGGAAAATACCTACTTGCTTCCCACCCTCTGCTGTGCAACATCCGCTGTGTTGTCAGCTCTTACATGCCCACTGCTCTGAAGCCATTAGCAAGTTACTCTGGTATTTCCCAGTGGAACAACATTGACTCACACAAAACCCCTCAAGTGATAATTGTCCAGTGCCTCTCTGTGCAATGTGAGAAGAAAGTGACTGTCAGGGCTCCCAACCAACCTCCAGGGTCAAAATTCCTGCCTATAAATAAACCCTGAACAGGAATTGCCATGCTAAGAGTTGCCAGTTCACCTGGTACTGTCTTCGGGGTGCTTTTCATGAGGTGCTGTCTGGTTCAGGTTTGATTTATTAAGGCCTTCTAGCATCAGTATCTCATGAGGTAGACCTTCTCTGCTCAGAAGGACCTGTTGTAATAATACCAAACGAGTTAAGCAACTGATTTGGAAAATATTGCAGATCTTCATTTCAAGATTTTTATTATGCTAGAAAAAAGTGAAGTGGTAATTACTTACTGGATACAGTTTGTTATATGATTAAAAAAAACTTACTCTAAGACATATGTTTTATGCACTCAGATTTAACTTCTAAAATGAAAAATCATCCACTTGGAGAAAAATAGCTGGGATAACTTTCCCTCTTAAACTCAAACTGGTTGATTCCTCCCTATTGTAACAACTTGTAGTGAATGAAAGTTTCAAAAACGTGTAAAATCAGTGTTTTAAACTAGAGCCATAAGCAATAGTTATCACTCAGAAAACCTTGGAAGAAGCTTTGTGATTAGAGCTACAGGTTTTAGTAGAACTATATCTGGGTGGGATTTTTCATCTCAAAAACTATTTAAGAGCTTTTAGGACTTCAGATGACAGTCTGGAATTACACAAACATATTTGCAAACTCTTAAAACGTGTGTTGCTTCGAAGCCCACAGACTTCCCTGGGGCTGCCCAACACAGCCCCTGCTCAAAAGCAGGATTCACGAGGTGGCTTGTGGTGATGGTTATGTTCTGCAGGAGAGAACACAGCACACTGTGGTATTAGCCAGGGCTCCCTGGAGTCAGAAGAAAGCGTTAAACTTTGGACAAGCTCCACTCCACAGAAGGGGTATGTGCTACCTCTCCTAGAGCTGCTTCTAAAGGTACCAGGGGGAGTAACCACTGGCATACAAAGACATTACAATTGGGGTACCTTATTCCCATTTCCATTAATAAAAATGGGCTTTCCTTTGAATTGTGATCTTGTCAGTGGTCTGTCGGGCAGAAAGTGTCATTCTGTGCTTCTGTGGGGTTCTTTATGTACAACATTCAAAATGTAGACAGCACAGTAAACAGAGAAGTAGCTAAATTAAAACTGGCTAAAATAAAACTTATTTCAGAGAACTTCAGCCACAAGAGGGTTTGAACAGGAAATGTCTTCACATAGGAGCTCCTAACAGATAATTGACAGGAAAGACATAGTTCTTTGTCATCAGAACTTAAATCTTCCACATATGCCCAGCGCCCACTACTCCTCTTCCCTTTCTTGCTAAAAGCAGGATCCGAAAAATGAACAGTAGTAAATAAACTCAATGACACGAGGCTCATTTCTACCACTTTCTTTTCTGCCTTAACACAGAAGCCACCAGCAGTGAAACTCACACCACAGCCACCGTGCACATAGTGAGACGCAAATTTCCAGTCCAGTAGGAAGACAGGAATTCCCAACCATGTTGCACCTGCAGTCTGGTGAGTTTAGAATTCATTCATAGAGTTGACTCCTCTGATAAAAACAGTAAGAAATTCTGTTGAAGGCAGCTACAGCGTAACTCGCCTAATGAAAGATTCATCTTAGTGGTGGGTTTCCAACTTAATGCAAGGAGGGTTCCTGTGCCTTAGAAAGCTATTTTCTCTCCTGTAACCGTGACATCTGGAAGCCATATATATATAATGCCTTTTAATGTCATTGATGCCTCATGGCAATGAGCTGCATGGGTTATTGACATTTTATGAAGATTCCCAAGCCAGTTTCAGATATAGTCTTTCCCTTTTTGCCTTGCATACTTGTGTTTCACCTCTTATTTACCCTTTTCTTATCTTTATAGACCCAAGATCCTAGTAACCTCATTTATCAGTCTGTCAGCTTTCTGACAATGCATCTTACCTTTTTGTTGGAATCTTATCTTACTGTTAAATGTATTATAGATGGGAGGATGCACAAAATTTGTTGGGTTTGGACACAAAAACAGCATTCAAGACAAATGGGTACAAGTGATTTATATAATTATGCTTTATTCCTGACTTTGTACAGTTACTACTGTAAGACCACTGTTGCCTACTATTTACAGTGGTGATACAGCCACGAATCCACAGACCACACCTGCTGCTGAAGCTCTCACGTGATGTGCATAATAACAAACAGGGGAAGAACCTTTTGTCCAGATTTAGATTGAAGCAAAAAAAATACACATTCACACAACATGGGAAAGCCAAACCAAAGGACACCTTTAACTTTTTGTGAAGTGACCCATGCACTCTGAGGTTACTGAGTAACTGAGGTGACTGCCACTATTTTGCTGCTGCTTATTCACAGCGTTTTCCTGAAGGCAAGTTCTTTCTCTGATCTTCCTTGTCTGCAGCATTGTTATTAGCTTTTCAGAGCCAAGTAATTCTGGTTGTGGGAAGGGATAATTAGCTTTAAACATCCTCATATGGTGAGACAGAGGTGCAGGAGAAAGTCTGTAGAAAAATACCCTGGGATTTTTTTGTTGCTAAGTACCAGGGCTATGCAGAGGTGAGAAGGCTTAGAAGAGTAACCAAGGTAGCTAATAGCTCTGTTGACTAACATGCTAGAAAAGAGAGATTTTGCCAAAAATTAAGTGAAAAAGAGACCAAAAAACATGCCTAGGAGACTATGTTGTACAGATACGTTTCAAGGAATTTGCTGTTGGAGGCAAATTAGTTTTTTTCTAAAAAGCCAGTGTTAAAGACACAGCGGGCAGAAAAACCCTTTAAGAGGGAAAATAATTGCAAGGAGTGAAAAGAGGGGAGATGGATTGATTCTGTCATGAAAAGACAAAATGGAGAGGGAACAATGGGGAAGAGCTGTAGTGCCAAAGGAGTGTGGGAGGCAGAGGGCAAAAAGACCCAAAAAAATCAGAAAAGTGAATGACAGGAGGAAAAAAAGGAGAGAAAACAAATTATAGATGTGGAGCACCACTGGTTTCTCTTAGAAGAGACTGTTTCACCACTGTTTCTCTTAGAAGGCTGATTCCTGCAGCCTGAACTGAGAACATGCTCACAGACACTCTGAGTTTCTTGGGAAGAGCTGCCCAGACTGTCACCTCTGCCACAGTGCATTCCCTCTGCAGAACACACCTGTATGGGGAAGAGAGGAATAATGACTGGGATCACCATTACTTCCCTAGCACTCAGAAGAAAGCTGTTGGTCTTCTGGCAGTTACACTTCAGAACCCCAGGAAGAGGAGGGGGTGGCTTCCATTTTTGGATACCTACCAACCTTCCTTTTTGGAGCTGAGCTGCTGTGCATACACAAGGTGTAGGTGCTGTACAATACTGGGAGTTGGCACAAAAAATAAAACCACTGCAGTTTATACACTTGGAGAAAAAGGAGCATAGATTTCATTCCATGTAAACATTGGTCTGTCCTTGGCAGAATATTTTGAGATGTTCCTACCAGCAGTACTTAGCGCTGCTCCCCAAACACACTTGTTTTCTAAGCACAAACAATGCTTTTTGCCAGGTACTTTTATCCTTTAGCTTAGTTTCCCTTTCATCAACACTTCTCCAGATACTTTCTTTATATGAGACCTCCCAGATTAGCTCACAGGACCATGCAGCAACACCAACTGTCCATATATTGCACGTGACTATGATTATATGTACTCATACTATATAAAAACACAGTTATGCTCAATGTATGAACAGTTAATATTACTGTCTGATTTTGTACAGAATGTGTGATGATAAATGTATTTAAAAGGTCCCATTAAAGCATTCATAGTGAATCTTGGATTAGAAATCAGACGTGCAATGGCTGCCCAGCCTCACTTTTCTTCTGCAAGTTCCTTACCCAGCACACCACAAGAACTATGTGAGGACTGATCTCCAGTAGAAGCAAGTTGCCATGGAAATATCAGATGAAAGGTCAAAAAAAGACCTTCCAGCAGAGCAGTTTATGTCAGTCACAACATACACAGAGGGCTGGACAAATACATCAAAGACTGCATTTTTTCCAAAGACCATGCCCACCCCTGATACTTGTTCCAAGACCACAATCTTCCAGATGGATTCATAAAGCTCCATTAGCACCCCAAGCCCACTTTCTGGCCCAGCTACAAAGGCTTCCTCAAATGTACCCTCAGGGCCATGATCCCTCCCAAGCCAACTCCCAAGGCCACGCACATTCCTGAACTTACACCCAATCCCAGCTGCACTCTGAGTGCCACAGTCACTCTTAAACCCATTCATAAGTGACAGAACAAACCTCCAGCAAGTGACTAAACAGGGCACCAAATACAGCTAGAAACAGCAGGCTCACCACGTGCACACTAAACCACTTGACACTGTAAATCACTGGGCAGCAAGGAAGTCTCTGAACAAACAAGGGCTCCATTCAACCCTACATCTCTGCTTGTATTTTCTGTGAATTACTGACTATGTGAGGTTCATAGCCATCCAGCTGTAACTGAATCATGTGATGAGGGATGTATCTATCATACTGGCCATTGCTAATTAGATGGAAAAATGGGATTTGAGCTCTCTGAGCCTCCAGAGCCCTTTGAGTAGATCCACGCTCATTGAATAAACCAAAATAGCTCCTTGAAGACACATCATTATATTATTTCACTCCAGTAAACAATCTTGCTCGTAAAACTGAAGATGACATTTGATGGTTGAGATTTTGCTGAAATTAAAAAAAGAAGTCTCAGGCAGACCAAAGGATTTTGCGAATATGTGCTTACCTTGGCAAACTATTGGGTTGATAATATGAATAGTAAATCCCACAAAAATCCTGAAAGGTTTAATTGTTCCATCTGTCTATATTTGTATTTTATAATTAAATTTAAATTTTAAAATAATATTTACCTTTAAATTTTTACTGTGTTTTTATAATTTAACATAATATCTATAGATAATATAATCTTTACTGTAAAATATCTTTAAAGGCTTGAAAACAAAATAAATTACAAAGAGTAATTTCCTGGAAAATGAAATAAAATTTGTTTTTATAAAGTTTGCATTTTGGTCTAATTTGAGACCAAATGAGAAATGAGTACTCTTGGAAACCCCCACAAATCCTGGCATTGATGCTAATATGGTGTGGGATGAGGTACTAAACATATTAGCTGTTACAACTCAGGAAAATATGTGAGAAGTCTGAAATCTGGCTGAGGAACCAAATAAGTTCCAGTAATTCACTTTACGCTTATCTGTTATTAATTAGTCTGACTTAGCCCATACCAAGGAATTACAGAGAGCATTTTAGAGGGTAGGTACAGAGATGGAGAAAATCAGCTACCCAAGGGTTACAAAAATTGTGTTCTGATTCATTTTTAAAGCCACTTGACATTTACACCTATGACAAAGTTGTGGGCTGACAAAATGCAGCTCATGGAGGGGAAAATACAGAATAGGGAAGCCACAATGAAAAAAGGTGGTTGGGGGAAGGTCCAACAAAGCCTCATTTTTACTCAGATAAAAATTGTGGAAATTATCTTGCTTGCTTCAGTGTTCAGCACAGCGTCATGATGCCCACCAAGCACTGCCCTCAGAAAAACCCACAGACACCATCTTCACAGAAGAGCACGGAAAGAAGACAGAGGACAATTTAGCTGCATGTTTGAATCCTAACTTAATACAGTAAAGGATTATTTATGACCACCTGCCACCTAGCCACCTGTTATACCTTTCAGCAAATGTTTAAGAGCTGCACAGGGCATACGCACGGCTGCTTTGAAATGGCTGTAACATAATTAGCTCATCCCTTAGAAAACTCAGTAAACAAAATAAAAAAAGACACCCTAAAACCTAGGAAGTTTGCAATTCTAGAAGTCAATTAAAAGCATATCTTTAACAAATCAACTAAGTTACAACTTTTTCCTTACAACATTGAAAAAGCTGCTAAATATACTAAGATGCTTTGGGGAATCCAAACTCCCTTCATATATAGAACAGCATCAAAGGAGGGATGGGACACCTGTCCTGCTGTAATCTAAGCTCACCATCAGATAAAGACACTGGGAGTAGAGCATTACTACAGTTTACTAATGTTCACAGCCTTCTGCTGCAGTTTTCCCCATCTCTCTTCCATTATTTCAGGTTAGATTTCCCATGCACAGTCCCTACCTACCCTCACTGTTCCAAACAAAAGAAGCCCTACCCTGTACTTCTGCCGGAGTAAGCAAGGCTGCTTCTCAGGGATCCATGAAGGCTCCGTTTCTGCCAGGCCATCCCCACCAACCTGCTGCCGTCTGGGGCTTGCTCTTCTTACCCACAGAGCCGTCCTCACAGGCAGCACTAAAGGAGCAGGGAGGCTGGTGAGAGCTTCCTAGAGTACAGCGAACACAGACAAAAGCACACATCTTCCAAGTCTCCTAACATTCTTAAATATGCTGCCAGACCCTCTTTTCAAAAAGTAGATCTTACAGACAAATCATGCAGTCCTGTTTCTCTAATTCTTGTCTGTCAGTTCAGCTGTGATTTTGGGTCCTTCTGTCTATTCGTTTGGTGTGATTTTTTCACTTGGCAAACACAAGTCATGGCTCCTTGCTCATTGACGTGACAGACAAGTGTTGCTGGTCTTCTCGCAGTCAAGCAGTAAACAGATCCAGACACACTCAGTCTGTCCAGCAGCACCATGCCATCACTATCCTTTTACTCAAGCAAAATTAGTCACTTTGATGCCAGCAGTAATTGAACAGAATACAGATGGAGGACTTGCAGAATTTGGCCCAGTAGTTTTGACTGACAAAAATCATGGTTGCTTTAGCTGTTTATTCCCATAGAAATTATTTTTGCTCTTGATAAAGTGGGTTACTGGAAAGTACTTCTAGACTTCAGAAGAGCTGATTCAAATCTGGTGGGGGGAGGAGGGAGCAGGCAGGTGGTGTGTGTTAATTTGAGATTGTTCAGATCAACTAACCTTTAGCTCCTTTTCTCTGCCAAGTTCTCTCGTGGATTTATTCAGCACTGTATGAATTACTGCCTTTCTGCTTCTGCTCCTGGGGGGTCAGGCAACATGTACTGCACAAGATTCATGATGTCCTTCTTCCAAGACTCCAAATACAAGCTGGTACAGTCAGAGTGGAGTCACTGATACTATACACATACAGCTAGGTAAGACAAGAAGGCAGAAGAACTGCCAAGAATGAAATAATACTGTATGAGATTGCATTTTTATGTGAGCTGCTCCATCTCTCTTTCCTGGCCTTGGATCAAATCAGCTAGATTTACAGAGCTAACTATAATCCTGTTATAAACCCCTTCCAGACAGGCAAAGGAATGTCCCTCCTTACTGTAGGCCAGATTCTTTGGTGTAAGACAAATGCTCTATTAACTTTCAATTTAGCTAATGGACATATTCCTGCAGTTTGAACTCACAGGTTACAAAATTATCTGTCAAATCACTTTGTTTTTAATTCTGAAAACACTTGTCTAGCTGATTTTAAATTAAAAGGTTTCAAGAAGAAAGTCCAAGCACCCAAACAGTTGGCTGTAGGCATACTCCATCACTAGGAACAGCTAGTGAAGCTCAGCCTTACTAGGGGAGGCACAGTGACTATTTGGATCTCCTGTGCTTCTCTGGGATGCAGAATTGCACAGTCCTTTCATCAGGGTCTCTACAAAGCCATTATTACACCAGAAAAAAATCTCTGCTAACTTTACTTGTTAAGATGAGTGTAAGCAAAATTCTACTTAACTACAGAACCACAAGTGGTCCTTGTGTCACCAAAAGCAAAGTTTGCTTTTTGTTACCTATTCAGCAGGGGAGTTTTCCACTGAAACAACACTAAATCCCATATGTGATATGATGAGGAAAACACAGAATGCATCTGAGCATGCTGAATGCTGATTATAAATGATTTAGACCTTAAAATATCTTGAACTGCTGCTAGTAATGCAAAAGAATCCTTCGTAACAATTGACACTATCTAATCTACATCTGAAATCATGAAGAATTCTGCTAATGGCCAAGGAACTCATATATGGCTAAAAAGCAAGAAGCCTGTTCTACTCCCATATCAGTGGTATGACCACACCACCTGTAGAGGAGTAGCAACAGGGAGTTGTGAAAACACCTGTCAAACTGTTCAACATGGAGGGAGTGCTTTAGGCCAGCCAATGAACATCTAACCAGGCCAAAACATTTGGACCTCACTGGAAGATGTAGGCTCAACTTAGGGCCCAAAGCTGACCTCCCTACACAATCACTCAGCTTTTCCTGTGCTTCGTAAACTCCTCTGGGTGCTTTCCTAAGCCACACTTAATGTAACAAAGACCTCATTTAACTTCTCTGCTTGCTTCTTCTGCTGGTATCCATTACAACTAAAGTAAACCCTAAGAAGAAAGTCTAGTTTTGAAGGTGTTCAGCCTGGAACCTCTCTATAGGGAGAGGACATCAGGTTCTAGACCTCTCAAGTCTAGATCATCTCAATACCACACACCCAGTAATAAAACCAAGATACTTTCCACACAGAAATGGCCAGCTGGTGACTGACAGGAAAAGTAGCCAAAGGCTGGAACAATAAGGATGCCAATAGTGTTTCTATAGCAATCTTCAAAATCCTTATCCCTTTCACAGTGG
>VZRQ01009300.1:60969-112776 GCA_013397975.1 Machaerirhynchus nigripectus | reverse complement strand
GCCAGGAGGGAAGCACAGGTCAGCTGAGGAGGAAGAGAAGAAGAGTAGGAAATGGAGTTGGTCAGAAGACTCAGATTGGGCATATAGAATCTAAAATGGAATCCCTATGCTGTAGTAAGTATTTCTGGGAAAAAGGGATCACTGGGACTGTGAGTTCTCCACAAGATGCTGTCTGATTTCTGTCCTAAAAAGGGAGGAAGGAAGTGAATACAATAGCTTCCAACAGGACAGATCCCACTAGCTGTTCTCGGAAGAAGGCCCTGTCTAGATACGCAGGTCTCCATTCAAAGTCTAGGCAGAGCTTAAGGTCAGTCTGTCAGTCTCCTTTAGGACGGCAGGTCAGGCTCCATGGGAGAGGCCAGTGCCCCAGAGCCGTAACAAAGTAAGGTCACACCACTGTGCCAGTGCAGAAGGCAGAGGGAAGGGGGAGCAAAAACTGAAACAACTCTGCAAACAGCCTGCGTGCCAGGAAAGGAAAAAGTGCGAAGGGAGAGCAGTGGGAAGCAACACGATTGATAGGAGGGAACCTTACCAGACTGTGAGGAGCTGATCCATGTTGAGGACACAGTTGAGGAGGGAGAAGAAGCAGGTGATGGCAGCGTGCTGGTTTTGGCTGTGGTGGGTGCAGAGGACTCTGTTACAGGAGATGCCTTTGGAGCACTGGTTGGAGGGGAAGAGGGCTTGGGCCTCAGGGTTGTGGGTGTAGGCCTGGGGCTGGTGCTTGCAGCTGCTGTGGAGGACACTGTGGATGTGGTGGCAGTGGATGGCAGCCGGGTGCTGAGGGGGCTGCTGGGGGCAGGTGGAGAGCTGGGATGTGGAGATGCTGTTTCCAGAGGCACTTCTGTGGAGACAGAAGTCCTGGAGGTGCTGCTGATGGAGGTGGTGGCCGTGGTCTTGTGCGTGGTCAGAGGTGGCCCAATATGTGGCACAGTTGACTGTTCATGGGTGAAGGCTGCCAAGAGGAAAGCACAGGTCAGTTGTATGTTGCTGGCTTATGGGAGGTTGAGTGATACTGACTTCTGTTTTGGATGCTTTTTCTTCCCTTATGGGCCAGGATGGGAGGCCTAGGTCCCAGAAAATTGGGTTGGTTTGGTTTTTTTTTTCGGGTAATACAAGTGTCGATTATCCTAAATACGTTCCATTCTGTCCTGCTTCTCTTTCAAAAGTGCTTGCTGTTGGCCATTTTGAAGATTGACCTCTAGCAATTTATCTCATCTCCTTCCTTCTGGAACAGCTGGGTGGGGAAGAGGTATCATTTGTTTACTGGTAGTTTAAAATTGGCTTCCTGCATACTCTGCTGGGTGGGATCCATGCAAGAGCCGTGGCTACTGAAGGGATATGGATGCATTGGCCAGGTATGACTCTTATCTCTTTCATGACCAGAGCACTCACCTGTTACTACTTTAGTAGTTGGTGTCTTAGCTCTGGTTGGCTCCCTTGCTACAAAGAAAGGGATGAGAGAAAAGAATGGTTGAGTCTTGGGAAGGATTCTTGGCAAAGCATGTTGTGGCATCTCCCCAAAGAAGAATCAACACTAAGCCAACTCTGGCATATGAGTCTAATAAAAAAAACTTTAGTGGCGAGTTGAGTGGATACTTTCTTGCCCACCCTCCACTGGTCACTCTTGCATTCAGGGTCAGCATTGTTCAGTGAGGTCACATTTGTTGGTCTGCACTTTTCATGGGTGTGCCAGGGCCTGTGCATCCTTTCGCTGGAGATGATGCCTTGGGTTATGCCTCTCACTCAAAACTGTCCTGAGCTGTAAACTGGAGATGTGTTTCCAGTTTCCCTGCCTTTTCTTCCTGCCTGCTCCACTGTGCATTTTCAGGACAGCACTGTAAGAAGAGGAAGGTGTGGTAGCTTGTGTCTGATCAGTAGCTGTAGGGCAGGAACTCATGGATGCCTGTACCCTGACAGAGGCCTGTGCCCCAGAGCCAAAGCCCTGAAGTTGCAGGGAGGAAGATGTAGACACAATCATGTGTGGGTCAGTCCCAAGACCTGCCTCCATCCCATGGCAATGGCAGGGGGAATTGAGAATGAGTACCAAAACTGAGGCCTTTGTGGGATGTGCTGCTTAGGAGAGAAGGGTGAGAACTGGAAGAAGCAGGCAGAGCAGCAGGAAGGGCAGGAGGGGCCTTACCAGGATACGATGTTCCCAGCTGCGTCGAGGAGACTGAAGAAGCAGATGAGGCTGAGGTGACAGGCAAAGAGCTGGAGCTTGGAAATGTCCTTGTCAGTGGAACTCCTGGGCTGGTGGCAGGGCTGGTCTCTCTTGGGACAGAGGTGCTGCTGGTGGATGTGGCAGGGGTGGCCTGTGTCTGTGTGACGAGGTGCTGCACAGGCTGTGTCAACGTTGTTCTTATGTGGGTGACAACTACAGAGAGAAAAGCACAAGTTGATTGAGGGTGGCAGGGCAAGAGGGGCAGGCAAAGGAGGCAGGCAATTCCCAGGCAGAAGCTCCAGGGAATCACCCTAGGGGTTAGAAAGGCAGAAGTAGACCCCACTGAGTCTTACTGGGCAAGAGGGAGAAATGGGCCAGTGGCTGCCCCTCAAAAAATCTGGAGCAAAAACTGGGTCTGAAGGGTACCCTCTGACAATTTAACACTCCCTGCCTTTTTCTGAAGCTCCTGAGGAAACAAGAGCTTCATTGGATGCACATGTTTCCCCTCTCAGGTATTCCAAACCGGGCAACACCATCATCTGGAAAATCTGGGGTAAAGTGAAGCAGAGTCGTAGGCCAAGGGCATCTCTTTACTCGCTTTTACTCACCTTCTGGGTAGTGCAGAGTGGTTGCTTCGGTTCCCTCCCTCTCTGTGAAGTAAGAATGAATATTAGTAATGGTTGGGAGCTGGTGAAGTTCCTAGAGGAAGCTGTAATTGCTTGCACAAGAAGACCCAGATGTATGCACCCCAACAGTACTTTGTGGGAGAGACCTGGATTTGGGAAAGAGTGTACAGCTGCCCTCCCACTACAGTACCCTTCCCACCACACACTGTCCCAGCCCATGCTGTCAGTTGCTAACCTAGTAATTCATGTTGCCGTACAGTCTCAGAGGAGACCATCCTTGTTTGTATATTGAGCGTCAGACATTCAAAAAGGTTAGTATTTTTTGGGGGGCGTATTTGTTACAATGGCATGGCGGAGTATATATTCTGTGGTCTGTGAGTTTTCAAGAACTTGCTTTGTGGCATAGAGAGATTTTGTCTAAATTTGGAGGATGTGTTGCAAGAGAAATGTTAGCTTTAACATCATATTTAAATGTCAGGTGCTTGCACTGTTGGCAAGACAAGTTCCCATTTTAATCACACTTCTTTTCCATGTCCTTTCCTGCCTATTTGCAATGTTAAGACCACTAGTAAGAATGCTTGGGATTTTTATAAGGAGTATATTGTTATATGTCTTGTGAGTGATGGCTTCAACCTCACAGATATAAAAAAGTGCTATTTACCTGCTGTTGTTAGTTTAGGCTGGCCGAAAGTTGTGCTCTGAGTTGTGGTTTGAGTAGGTATTGAGGAGGTTGCCGTTTCCTTTTTGGTGGTGGTCTTGAAGGGTGATGAGGTGACCCCTCCTTGTTCCGTCTCTGTTGAAGCAGCAGTTGTTGAGGCAGCAGGTGATGAGGGACCAGACTTCGGTGTAGTGGCCATGGTTCTTTTCATTGAGGTAGTTATGGAAGTGATGGTTGTAGTCATGTTTGGTGTGGTAAAAATTGATGTTGTATGTTCTTTTGAAATAAAGGTAAAAAATGTAATGTAACCAATTCATAGAAAAATTAAAAGCAGATAAATTATAAAAATATACTCGTATTTTAGGGATAATTTTTCACCTTTATTTTTTTAATATTTTCAGTATGACTATTGTATTCATGTTCTCATAAGCTACCAAATATTTCTGGACTTACATTTGTTTTCTATTGCCTCATGTCTGTCCTTGTTCTCATTTTCTGTACTTTCCTGTATTAGATTTGTTTAATATAATTTTTTCTAAGGAGTTAGCTTTGTTGTCACTTTGGCTAAAGTCTATATGGGCTATGTCCATTGGCTTTTATTGTGTTCCAAGTCAGCCACAGTTGCAGCTTTCTGTAATATGCATTGAAAAGCTAAATAGCATCATACTATAGACTTTCCTGGTCCCAGTGCACCATCGTGTCACAGTGTCAGCTTCCATGTGTTTTGACTCCTTTGGGACCTATTTTTAACTCTGCTTTCCCTGACAGCCAGGGTCCAAGATGGTGTATTAGTTGAAGTGCATGTTGGTGTGAGGCTAAATGAGGCTCACATTCTATGGCACAAGCCATAGAATCAGAAAGTAATTTATGTTGGCAGAGTCACCCTCCAGAGAGCAGGACTTTAGAAGCCTAGACAAAGCTGCTACACTGATACCTGTGTGACTCTGCTTTGGGGCTTGCTTATATTATTCACAGTCAATAGATTGGCTGCTCCTTGAACTCCATAAATGAACCAGTGGAAAAGAGGCTGAAGCTGAGCTAGTAAACCCAACTGGAGCTGGGCTGGCTCACTGCTTATAGAACTTCTAATTGTGTTTCTCAGATGAATCACACAAGTGACTTTTGGTTATGTTTTTAACCTAATGCCTATATCCTTTATCTTTTCATGCACTTTCGATCTACACTTCTGAACATGTCTGGCTTACAAACTCCTTTCTTTGCCTGCTTCATGATTTGGAGTCTAATGCTTGGATGTTGTATGGATTTGAAATGCATTCCTAGGAGTGGTATCTCAACTATGTACAGAGGTATAGAGCAAGTTTACCATAATTTATTTTAGACAGTAACACTAAAAACCTACCAGTTGTTGACTTTATTGTGACAAGAGGTTGTGAGGGTGAAGTTCTTGGAACCGTAATTTTTGCAGTTATTGTTGGATTTGTAGTCTCAGTTGATACAGTTGTTGCAGAAGAAGTACTGGGTACTGTTGGTAGGGTGCTTGTGGTAGATCTCCTTGTTACTTCAGGCTGCAGTGTCGTCACTAAGAGAAAAAATCAAAACCAAAGGATAAGAAACAGTCCTTAATAATATGTTGATAACATATCTATATAAATCGAAATCCTTTTAAGGAAAAACACCGGTTTTATAGGTATTAGCAGTAGCTACTATTCTTTAAGAGCAGTTATTCATTGCTTCCTCTGCTATTATGTGCAGTGAATACATTAAACAGGTATTCTTGGAGATGCTTTATACCTATTTCTTCACTTTAAAGTGAATTTGGCACAAATACTTGGGCATATCAGCAGAGATGGAACACTATTTCATTCTGGAATACTATTTCCAATAGTATCAATAATTTTATTATTCACACAACCCACACCGTAAAGTTTTCCAATACCATCTGTCTTCAGGGAAATTAATGGGATTTCTAACAAATTTAAGATCAGCATATATAGATTCCTTTCCTGTATCAGGCTATAGGGATTTAGTATAGTCAGTCACACATTTCCATCAAGACTTTCTTCAGTTGCTGAAGTGTTATATGGCCAGTCACTACTAAGACTAGGATGAAATTTTTGTAGGATCTTTTTCATTACAGAATCATAGAATGGCTTGGGTTGGCAGAGACCATTAAAGATAATCAAGTCCACTCCCTCTGCAATGAGCAGGGGTATCTTCAGCTAGATCAGGTTGCTCAAAGGCCTGTCTGGCCTGACTTGAATGCTTCCAAGTAAGGGGATTCAACAGCCTCTCTGGGCAACATCTTCCAGTGTTTTAACCACCCTCATCATAAACAATTTCTTCTTTATATCTAGTCTGAATCTACTCTCTTCTGGTTTAAAACCATTTACCTTGTCTCATCAAAACAGGCCCTACTAAAAAGTCTGTCCCCATCTTTCTTATAAACCTTATTCAAGTATTGAAAGCCCACAATGAGGTCTCCATGGAGTCTTCTCCTCCTCAGGCTGAACAACCCCAGGTCTCAGCCTTTCCTCACAGGTGGGATGTTCCAGCCCTCTGGTCATTTTTGTGACCCTCCTCTGCCTTTCTTGAACTGAGGACTGCAGAGCTGGACACAGCATTCCAAGTGGGCTCTCATCAGAGCAGAGGGGCACAGTGCCCTCCCTTGACCTGCTGGCCACACAGCTTTTGATGCAGCCCAGGATATTATGGTACCAGGGTGTTTTTCATCATTTCATCTTATGCATGGGAAACTGCTAATGTTACTCTCTCACACAGGAAAGGACATTGCTGATTTCATAAACTCTTATCAGGACAAAATAGCAGTGTGTAAGTACCAGTTTGGTAAACTGTGTAAACTAACCTGGTGAAGGTGAAGATGGTTCAGGTGTGGTGGTAATGTTGACTTGTCCTGTTACATAAAGGCAAAAAAGGTTAAATTTTTGAATAAAAGCATCCTAAAATATCCCAAAAAAGGCAAATCTCAGATTGGAATTGTGTTAATTACTGAGGTATTCCTGAAAATGTTTCATGTTACGTATTTCAGTGGTAAAATTCACATCAAAGGATTTAATTACAAAGAAATCCATACATCTCTTTATAATAATGAACACTAGTAAGTTTTTGCTATCGTTCTTATGACTTTTATGCTTAAGAACACCTCAGTTTTCAGGGATAGTAGAACATGGTTTCATGTGTAAAGGAGATCACTAGCTGAGATCCTGGTTACAAAAATTAGAATTTTGTAATATGAGAAAAATTGTTCTTAAGGTTTTTTTTACATCTGCATGAAAATCCAAACTGTCCAGCTAGAGTCTATCCAAAAACATTATTTAATAAGATAGGTTTTCGTGGAAATAAACCATATGGTAATAAACCTCCAGTTAATTAAAAAAAAAAATCTCTAAAAAGATATTTACTGAGTCCAGTAGATACATCTGCTCTTTTTTCTACAGATTCTCTTTTCTGTGAAATGTGTTGAATACATCAGAGACTTGCAGCTCTGCTGGGGCTGTGCCTCACACAGATCAGAACACCAATACACTTTCAGGAAGACCTACCTTTTGAGAAGTACTCACATTTACACTGAACCTAACTTCTCATGTTGCTAACTAAAACCAGTCAGGTTCATCCAGCTTCTGTATTATAGCATTGCCTACCCTAATCCTACTTTTTTTTTCATTCCTTTATTTTACAAGCAGTACAGCAATGGGATTATTTTGAAAGGAAGTTATGTTTAGATGAACACTCATTTATGGAGAGGTACTAGAAAAATATCTTCTGTGAGTCTATGCAAATGTTGTAGTATGGTTTTCAAGTTACTGTAGAAAAAGAAATGCTGCTTACCACATGGCATGCACCTTTCCTCCTCATGGTCGAAGTATTCATCATGAGAGCAGTTGTAGCAGCCTTAAGAAAGGGAAAGAGAAGTTTGTTTTGCATTTCTCAGAGAAAGGCAATTAATTTATACTATTTTTAATTGAATATATTATATTTCTGTTATTAAAAAATAATATCGATTACAACATCATCTATTCAGATAAGTATTTCTAACATCATCCTCAGAAGGAGGTTTTGTCCATGTAGGAATTTGTTTGGTTTCTCCAGCTATATCCATCTGTTTAGTGAAAATATTAATTGCTCTCTTCACATGTTTTCTTTCCTAAGTACAGTGTATTCTTTTGATTGGTGCAAGTCAGTATTTCTCTTCCAGATAGGCTGAGACTGACATAAAGCTAAATGTAGTGCAGTTACTGAGTTGATTGTGTATTTAAAACACTACTGGTAAAGGCAAGATCAGCAAAACTTCTTCAAAGATAACATCAATTGGATTACCATTATTCAACTGTGGTATGACTGATTTAAAAAAAAACAACATTGAAAATAATTATTATGATCCTGTTTCCTGGTTTACAGTAGTAGAGGTTATTACCTTCAATATTGACATATTTGTAGTTTTGATTTGGACAGTTACAAGGCCTGTAGTGCCAGGTGCATTTGTCATCGTCGTAGCCATGGGAAAAAGCATCATCAATTCCTGTTCTTTTATGAGAATTGTAATACTCACAATAGACAGCTAAAAAAGGGAAAAGCAAGACACAAGTCAGATTTTTTTTTTTCTCAAATTAATGGCATGCTATTTTCAAAGTGCTAGAAGGAGGACATAATTATTAACAGTTGGAATAAAAGAGAAAACTTCACTGAAGTGATTAGCTTCTAATGTAAATTTGTATTTTAACTCGGGGAAGTCAGTTTCTTCTTTGCAAATACAGCGTGCAGGCATTTCCACAACTTTTCATGCACAATACACTGAAAGGTGGAAACAAAACCATCAAAGATGACAACCCTAGTACTGATTTATAGCATGTTGATCCTCTTGTTTTCCTCTATATGTGGTGTTCTGGAACACCTTGATGTCTTTTTCCTGTTTTACAGTGTTCCAGCCAACACAGCTGTCTTCATTCCCTTGACATCCACACAGGTGGTGATTTCATCATAACTCAAATGAAACATTTTTTTACAATTTCATACTTTCTCTGCTGGCAAACTCACAGTGCATTATACAGTGATAGCAGAAGAAACAATCTGCTTTCTGTGACCACATTATTTTGTCTCTCACTACTCCATGGTAAAAAGAGTTAAACGATTTTGGTTAATTAGCAGAAAAGTACAGATTTCAAAACACAGCTGACTGAGGTCAACTCTGCCCACAGAGAAAATGCAAACTTTGAGGTGGTTGTTAGTAAGTTTCCTATTCTGCCAAATGAATATACTGACAATAACAATCTCCTAAACCTTTTTAAGGAGAGCTTAAAGAAACTTACGGCAGAACTCGGGGGTCCTCCAGTCAATGCAGATGCCTTTTTCCAAGCATGCCATGGCATAGACTGCGATGGCATCACACATGCATTGACAGTCCCCTCCAATGTCACACCCACAGGAGTCTCGGACACAGGCCTCATAGTAGGGCATCCGATTCACCTGCACGGCAAAAGGAAGGGATTCATTTTCCAAGATAATTTTGTGCCTATTATACTCAGAATGCATAACCATTGCAGCATTATCCACATTTTTCACTGGTTTTCACCACCTAAAAATGCATTGATCAGTATCAGGCATCACCAACAGACTGACTAATACCTGATTTTTAAGTCTTCATGCTTTTTTCACTCTTGTAATTTTAACTAAACCAGTTAATACCATACTTAGCTTTTGTGTTTACAAAAGGGCTGGTGAAGTGCAAATGAAAAAAAAAAAGAAGAAAATTAACATAAATGTGAGCCATAGAAAATTTTAAATATAATTTATTGAAACATTTTGACAAACAGAAAAGCACCTGTTGGAGTGTGAGCATTTGGAAGAATATAGATTATGCCTATAAATAAAAAGAAGAGCAAATAAATTCTTACCTTATTGTGACAGGCAGAAAAAACGTGGCTGTTGATGATGGAACATGTCTTTTCTGCCCATGCTTTACGATAAGGGTTCTTGCTACAGGGGTCCACTACAAAGTACACATCCCCACAGAGAGGATTCTCCTTCCAAGAGTTGACAAATTCCAACTCATTTGATGCCACGTACTTGCTTCGAGTTTCAAAGTCATCCTTCATGTTGCCATTGTAGTTCCCACACAAACCACAGATTGTTTCCTAGGTTCAATGAAAGCACCACTATCAGTTCAGCAAGTTACAATTCTCATCTTCCCTTTTGATTACTGGCAGTTTCCTGTGCTCTAGGAGTGAATGTCATCTACAAATGATGTACATTCTCTTGTACATTCTTAGTGTCTTGTGCATGGGTGGCTCCTCTAAACTTTAAACTGTCATAATTTAGAGATCAAATTCAAACACGCAGTTGCATAAACTACAAACATTTAGCTCAAAAATTTCCTGAATGTAGTACAGAAATCCCTTAAAAGTCAGCCTCTTGTGAAGATCTCTGCTGTTTTGGAAATAATGATAAAAATGAATTGCTAGTAGCACTTCTGGAAAACCTTTGCCATCACAGAGATTCAAGGCAACTGTGATCAAATGTGTACTTCAACCTGAATTGAAGGAAACTTTACTGAGGAAGTTATTCTGCAATACCTGAGTTTCTCTGGAGATCTTGATGAAGAAGTTCATGTGCTTATTCCAAATAAGGGTCATGTTGTATTTTCCTGGGATAATGATATCAAACATCAGGTGAAGGGCGTTCTTTTTCACTTTGTATAGTACACCAGGATTTTCCCCAGAAATAGCGAAAGTTTCATCTCTCAGTATGATTGTCAGATTCTAGAAGAAAATTTATCTGAAAGTTATAACTTATCAAGTCTCTGTATTTTCCTTGCTGAAGTTCAGATGCTGTGATACTACAGCAGGAAATCAGTATCTTTTGATTGAGCAATTCACTGTGGAGTAAGCTTCAAAATTTCCTGGCTTCGACATAGGCAAGAGTCTTGGACAATGAAACACAACATGAGAATTAAAAAAACCCAAACAAACAACTATGGAATTTCCTACTAAAACCAAGGCTCTAGTTTTAGCACATAATTTCACTTAGAAGACCATCTCTTCTAAGATACAGCCAAAGCTTCTAAAAATGAAGAAAACCTGGTCTTAGAATCTATTCAGCTGGATAATGGCAGAAAGAAGAGCTTACCCCAAGGTAAATGCTGATGGATCTGGAGCACGTAACTCCTGATTTCCCACAGATGACATTCTCAGTAACAATTTTGAAAGAGGAAACGGGTCTGTTGACACTGCAGCCATCCTAAAAAGAACCCAAAACAAATGACAGGAAGTACAAAAGCCCAATAGACTCTGTGCCTGAAGTCTTCCAAGTTAAAACATAAAACTATAAGAAAATACAGGATGCTTAAAATGTAATGACTAATTCTGTTTGTTTTGGGAGGTGATAACCTCTGCTTTGCTGGTCAAACTGACATAACTTCCCTAAAATTCATATTTGTCTGGTACAGAATACAATGACTATTTAAACATATTATTAAAAAATCTAAAATTGGTTATAATTTCATGAAAAAGATTTTTTTTAGATGTAAAATATTTTTATTCTAAGTATTGAAATAAACATAATATATAGAAACTCATTAAGTGGTTATAAAGATTCAAAGTGCTGTATTGTTTGTTGATGCATCCTAGCATATTTTCATTAGTCACTTAAATACAGATATTTCTTGATGCTGAGATGCTGCTGAAATAACCAGGAGGAAGCAGGTTACCATAACTAGTATGTATTCACAGTTGCCATCAAACACAAAACGCTGTCCATCAAAGGTGGTGATGTGGCCCTCTCCATACAGATTGCAGGTGGAGGAACACCTTGTCTTCTGAACACATTTCCATTTGCCTTTTGTGCAAGTGCTGGGAGTGAGAAGAGAAACCACACTCAGATTTCAAAGAACCATCTTGACCTACTTCTTTTTATATACATCCACTTTTATTGATAACATGTTCAATTAATTGACTTATGTACACTGGGACCAAGTTACAGTTAATGTAACAACCACATTTAAAAGTTATGGACTGCCTAGAAAATGAATTCATAATAAAGACGAAACCTTAAAATTTTTTGTGCTTTTTTTCATAAAAGAAATAGTATTTATTTTTGCTCTTAATGAGATCAGAAGTCGTTGTTCTGTGTCATTTGGGGAGTGATGGTATTTTTTTAATAATAGATTAGTAAGTGGAAAGGGAATAAAGCACTTTGAGAATGCTGCTAAAGAGATGGGAATCTTTTTGGGAGTGGTTGTTTTTATCTACAGAAAAGAAGAAAGATTGTGCCCTCATCTTTATTTAGGTAGAGTTTTTAATAATACTTGACTTTATATAATTTGCAGTCACAGGCCCTACCAGGTACCTTTATTCCTGAATATACATAAGACAGAAATTATCCCTGAAGCTGGTGCAATGACTCTTATCTATACATATATTGTCAAATATTAAGCTTCTCTCTCTGTTAATCCCTGTACCCTGTCATGGTATTCCTTCCTTACAGCTGTTGCCATTTCCTACTCTCCTGTCAGTTAAGCACTTCTTTTTTATATGTTTGTACACTTCAGTGAAACAGAGGATTTGCAATAAAGAACTCTGTTCTTACCAGATCTCACATTCAGTCTGGATTTGTTCACCTCTTCCATAAGCAAGGCCACCATATTCACACGGACACTCCTCAGCTGGCACACACGCGCCATCAATATTTTCATAGAGGCCATCAGCACAGACACAGCCTGATTCACACTTCGTGGGTATCTGGGAAAGGTCAACAGATTGCAAAACAAAAAGAAAACAATGTGAGATGCATTTTATCCTAGATGTGAATGGTGTCAGGAGTGAACCTGTGCTAAATTCTGTTTTGGCTTGATTTTAGTTTTGTGGTGTTCCTTGTACTAACATGCTATCAAGTGAACTACTTTTACTGAAGCTGTAACATATACTTGTGCTGTGAGATGCTAAACATACCTGAAGACCCTGAAAAATTTATCTTCCAATCACTACCAATCTTCCAGAAAGAGTACAACAAAATGTTCTTTATATCAAGGACGCTTATTGCAATTCTTCCAATTAGTCTGTTTCCTTAATAAAGGCAAACCCTATGAGGACAGCCCAGATGTTCACCTAGCCCAGGTCTCCTGAATTCTGTGATCAACAGCAGCAGAGAGGTGAGAAAAAACAGAACAGGAAGCATAAACCCTGCATTTCCATTGACATGGAGTCACAGCTTATGGAGTACCTGAGCCAGAGGTGATAGCCATGTAGTTAAGAATACTTAAAGGATTTTTACTCTATTCGTTTAATAGAATTTAATTTATTAATTCATGTAATTAATTTCTTTAATTGCTTCTTAAATATATGTACAAACTGTGTGTCCACAGCCTGATATTTAACTGCATCATGTTGGATAAAATAATTCCTTTAATTACACTAGAAGGAATGTCATCTAGTTCTAAGTAACAACTAGAACATTCTACCTTCTCTCAAAGGATAAATATCTCAGAGCTGTGAAACTCACACATTCAATTCCAGTAGCCAGCATCTGACAGGTAGGGGCACATGCAGCTCCATACTTGTTTTCTAAACTGTCAGAACATGATATGTATTTCTTAGGAGCTTTGCAGCTTTCTATGAAAAAGGAAGAAAAATGAACATTGAAGAGAAATTAACATAGAAGAGGACAGCGAAGTAGTAATTTTACAACATAGAGGACAAAAGAATGTTTCTAAGTAAACAATATCAGACCCATACCTGCAGGATTTTGAGGTTTGCCTGTGCAACTTAGCCTCCCATTAACACAGTAGCTAGGGAGAAAAAAAAATCTATGAAAATCTCTTTTAAGAAAGAAATTTCCATGTTTTGCAGAATTGTTTTAACAGAAATGCTCCACTCATGTTACTACCTCCTTCCCATCCTTTGAAGTGGAATGAGTCAACTCATCTCTTCACTTTTTGTATTATACAGTAACATCAGTTTGGAAAGTGAATAGTAGGCTGTTAGCACTATTATCACTAGTAGGCAATTGTCACTGTGAGGATGGCCTATCAAGTCATTCCAGAAGTTTGTATATAGCTAAGTGCTGTTGACAAAATCTCCTAGTAGGAATAATCAGATCTTAACTATTATTTTCTATTTTTCTCTGTAACATTTCCAAGCCTAAGGTAGTCAAATGCTTTCTGTTCAGTTAAGAATACTAGTAGTATAGAAAAGGGCAAAAAAGATGACCTAAAAAATAAACTTATGCTGTTAAAAATAAAGGAGACTATAATGGTGTGGGCTCGAATTGAGTTAATTTTCTTTGTAGCAGCTCAGCAGTGCTATGTTTTGGATTTGTGACCAAAACAATGTTGATAACACAATGTTGTTTTAGCTGGTGCTGAACAGTGTCCCAGCATTCTTGCTCCTCATGTTGTCCTGGCAGGGAGAGGCTGAGAATGTGAAAGCTGGGATGGGACACAGCCAGGGACGCTGACCCCACTGACCAAAAAGAGATTCCATACTATACCACATCAAGCTCAACAGTAATAGCTCAGGTAAAGAAGGAAGAAGGAGGGATGTTCGGAGTTACAGCACTTGTCTTCCTAATAAACCATTATGCATGGCAAATTCATGCTTTCCTGGAAATGTCTGAATGGCTGCCTGCTGATGGGAAGTTCTGAATCAATTCCTTACTTAGCTTTGATTGTGCATGCTGCTTTGCTTATTAAATAAGCTTTTTGCTTATTATTAATAACGAAATTTAGTAAACTGTTCATATCTCTACGCATAAAGTTTCTTGCTGTTGTCCTTCTGATTCTCTTCCAAATCCAGCTGGAGTGAGTAAGTGGCTGTGTGGTGCTTACTGGCTTACTGCAGTTAACCCTTGACAGAGACACATGAAGCCCCTCACCTCCATTTTCAATTTGTTCACCTTTAAACTTGACACGCTTACCACGTGATCCCACCAGTTATTGTCGACTGGTCAGGCAGGATGTACTTTCTGTCTTCTAAGTAGCAGGGACAATGAGATTTACGAACACACTCATTCTTGTGGTTCAGGTACATTCCTTTAGGACACTGGCAGCCTTCAATAGGAATATCAGTTGGATGGCATTCCAGGGCTCGGTTGGAGAGTGACAAGCATGTCCTGTCACATGCCTGAGTGTTGTAGCTGAATGTTTGATTGCCAGTGCAAGTAATGGCTATAAAACAAGACAAGAGTTTATGTCAAACTTCATTTACTGATCCTCTTTCTTGTGAAAGATAATGTCCTTCTGCTTATAATGTGCTGCTTATTTTGTGTCAACAGCTTCAATGCTTAATGCTTCCTGCTGCTTCTCTTCCTGTGGATGTGGAGCTCTGGCAAAACATTGCAGACCAAGACTTAACACCAAACTATGCAGCTGTTTGGAGGTTTCATGCAGGTAAAATACCTTACTGGTTCTTTGTGTATCTTGGAATTTAATAACGCAAAGGGAAGCTTAGCAGAAATACCAAGGTATTTTTGAGTAACTGTGAAACCTGTGCCTATATCTCAGCTGCAAAATAATAAAATCAGCAGTCCATTTTTCCTAGTTCTTTCTCATTTTACAGGATAGCTGTATTTTTCTGTCTATTCTGTACCTTAATTATCGAGTCCTGGAAGCATCCACATGCTCACCTTAAAGCATATGAATAATCTTTTTCATATAGTCTTGAAATAACAATCCCTTTCTGACAGACACTAGAAGGGTATCCGAGAGTTGGATATTTGTTATCCAGTTTCAGCTCTTCTTTCTGATCACTATTTCCTCTTTTCTCATCTGATGGCAGACAAGTAAGAGCTGGTTCAGGTACTTACTGCAATTGTCCATACTGCTTCTCCAGTTCTCAAGGATTAAACCCATGGAACTGCATGCTCGTGCATACGATCCCAGAGCAGAACAAATATAAGGAAAGGTCTCTTCATAATTACAGGCTTGGTAGACACATCTCTGAAACCCAACACATTACCTTGTTACTGGGGAGCAGACATTTGGAAGTGCTAAATCCTAGTGGTATTTAAAAAAACATGTGGGTGTGACATTCAGGGACGTGGTTTAGTGGTGGACTTGGCATTGTTGTATTTATGGTTGGACTCAATGATCTCAAAGATCTTTTCCAACCAGTATGATTCTATGCTGAATTACAGAACTAAATCACACAAGATACATATTATTGCATAACTAAAACTGATGGAAAATAGCTGAGTAACTGCACTGCTGATGTAAATAAAATATACTTAGTACCTAAAAAATACCTTTGTTTATTCACTGCTTCTCATTTTTGTTTTTCAAAATGTTTTGTGTAGATTGGCAAATACATTGAGCTCAATTATGCACATGGTAAGATCAATACTTTGCACAGTTAAAGTTGTTGTCATGGACAACTTTTGCAGCATGACCAAAAATATTTTCTGATTCACAGGGATGGGACTGGTGCCTGTGACCAAAGAGACTTTCAGTGTGGTGGAGACATGATTTTCAAAACCACACCTGTTCCTAAGCTTCTCAGCACTGCTGATTCAATGTGTGGGACACCATATGAGTCCAATCTGGTTTATATTTGGACTCCCTCTATACAACATTCATCATAACTTCCTACCTTGTAGAAAGGAATAGGGTTCACCACAGCATGGCATTTCTCGAACACTGTACCCTTCTTGGTAAGAATGGAGCAGTGAGTCTCAGCAGATATTTCTAATGAAAGTAAATAATAAACATTAAAAAGGGAAAGTTGGGGGAAAAATTGAAAAAGAAATTTTTGTAAGATTTGATATTTTAGGTGAACTTTTGGCAATGGTGTATTGAACAACAGGACAACTTCTCAGCTCGCTAGCTTTCAGACTATTCTTGTACCAGCAGCTCAGTAGAGCTTTTTTCACTATTTTTTTTTAAGATCAATAGCAATAGAGACTTGGGAAGACAAAACCTGGATTCCAGTCTCAGTACTTCTGAGCATGCCTAAGACAACCTTGGACATTGCAGTTTCACTAGAGAGTTCACCAAACCCCTCTCATTCATCGTCTCAATCCCAGACCTCTAGAACGAGATCTGATGAGCTTTCACTTGATACGTATTCTAGAAATCAGAAAAGTCTTGTTGGTGACAATTTGTGATGTTCAATACTCTCAGTCTCTGCTTCTGTCCAGTTCTCTTATTTCCCTGGTATGGGCTTACGAAAGTGTCAGACAAAGCCAGCTGGAGAGTTCATTTACCACAGCATCATCTACTTACTGTTAAGTTGGCTCAAAGAGCAAGGGTCAGTCTCTCTCTCTAAGGCAGGATGGCAATTTCCTGCCCTCCAGGAATCTACAAACAAGGAGGCTGTCCCTTCAGTGATATCCATGCTAGTCATGAAGTCATCTGTAGTGTCTCCATTGTAATTGCCACACAAACCTGAAAACACCAGAAATGCAAGGGGTGGCTGAAAATTAAAGAACGTGTGCACAATGGCCTATGGCTCATTCTATAACAGTGAGAAAATTGATTCAAACGCTCTACATGGAGTGTCAATGAATAGTCAGGTCAAGTAGCCAGAGAATCTTGATTAAGTACACATTCAGTCACTGAGCCTCTGCCTCCTCCAGTTAAGAGTGCCAGCTTCTATTCAATGACAAATTCATAAAGAAGTTGTTGTCTTGTTTTTAGAAAAAAGTGGTTTTAAACAATTTAAAAGAGAAAGACCATGAAACACTTTTGCAGTTGCATGTTTTCTTATGTATATTAAATGCATAATGAAAAAGAATATGTATTTAAGCTTTTGTAAAAGCTAAAGCCTCTCTGTAATTCCCCATAACCAGAATGCAAAATATGCCTGTGTGGCTAATGCTGCCATGCAATAAACATAAATATCTCCATCTGGTGATGATTACCAGCTGAGAAGCTTTTAGATTCTTAGGCTCATTGTGTTTACAGTGGTCGTGCACTACATTCAAAGAACCATGTGCTCCAAGATGCAGAGACCACACAGACTTACTTATTGCTCCTTCATTGTACAGTGAAGCACATACTGAAAAAGGCACACATAAAACTCAAACAGAACAGCATTGTATTATGCATGAAAAATGTGACCCATCTCATTTCTTTAACTCGTTTTAAAGTTATTAGCGAAAAAACAATTCTTAGCACGTCAGTTTTCTATGCATGATCTGTTGGGGTTTTTTTGAGAAAAAAGTTTATTTCCTAAAAGATGAATACTAAGTTTTCAAAATTATACTCCCTACATTTTCTCCTTTGCATGGGGACTAGATTACTTACCTAGTGTTCTGCCTTTGAATTGTGATCCAACTTTCACATGGGCCTGGAACACAGGTGATGTTTGAACTGCAAGTTCCAGCCCGAAGTTTGTATGCATTCGAACGTACATGGAGGACTGTCTGAAAACGGTGATGTCTCCTGAAGGAACAAGCATGTTTAAAAATAGAGATGTTGGCGACACTGCAAGGTAACGATTTTAACACATATGTAACTGTTCTAGCACTCTGTCTACAGCTCTTCTCCCACACACAACTCTCACCAGAGGAACAGATGCAGCAGGAAAGACTTTAACCTTCCTCTAAACCCCTGGTATTAGCAATTGAGAGATTGCCAAAGATGCTGGGTTGTGTGAAACAGACGTTTAATTTAATTTGGATATAACTTATATTCCCCTTTTTTTACCTGATCTGTAAGGCAGCCGCTTAAGTTCATCATCATCAGTAAGGAGATCATTCTGAGAAATCACAATTTTGTCCTGTAAGAAGAGGACACAGAACCAGAAGTAATTATCTTTACAGATGGTATTCATATGTTAAGCAGCTATATTTTCAATGATCTATGTAAAAGAAAAAAATTAATTCAAGCTTTTTCTCACGTTATATCGTGCTGCTTTTAGTTTTCACTTTGAAAATATCTTCCTGAGTTAATGTAGCAACTGAGATCTTTACTGTGTATACATGAGCAGAAACCTATCTTCAGTATTTATCCCCCATAATTTTTAAGTTCAGGCTACTAACAAAGACTTTGAGCACCTTTTTTGCTAATCTAGTGACCGAAATGCTGGATGGAACCTGGGGAGAGAATACCTACCTTTGCAGATTGGTAAATTATAGCACTAAGTGATGTCTCAGAATGAGAATAACCAGTCTTTTCATATACAGCCATTAGGGTTCCATTGTGTGGCAGGCTGGAACTCTGGAGGGAAACAGGAAAGAGAAGTAAAAAGAGAAGCCTATGTCAGTATTACAATGATTTGTAGAATAAATGTCTATCTTATGAAGTCCTCAGTTTGTGTTCCAATAAACCAAAGACAGACTAAAATATATCCATTTGTTATTTTCTCTTGCTAGACTGCAGGAAATTACCTTCATAAGAATATACGTGCAAACCCCATGGAATCTATAGGGCCTTGAATCAAATGTGGTAACAAAGGAGCCTCCTTCCAGTGAACACCTTCCAGGGCAGGGCAAGTCTTTGCAGTCCCACTGACCCATCACACATTTACTGGGGAAAACAAGAAATTCTGTGTAAGGTTATTCTTTTCTTCACACTCTAAAAACTTAGCTACTTCCTAGTAATGGAACACGTAATTTTTTACACCTTTCTCCTTATGTTTTCTATGCTTTGATTTTCGTTGTCTATATATATCAGTTGAAGTTGCTCATGTGAATTCAACATTGCTGAACTCTTGTATGGATTGTCAATGAACTTTCCTGAATCCTGAAAGGTGCTGCCCTTTGAAAGGTTAGGCAAAATTTTCCAACTGTTTGGTGAGGGTACTCTTCATTCTCTCATGGAAGTACCTGTTGCTACTCACCAGGTCCTACATGCTGCTTTCATTGTCTCACCAGGAGCATATGTTTTCCCATTCAGTGTACATGGACACTGGCTAATGTGAACACATGTCCGATTCTTTGAGATATCATCAAGAACAGTTCCTGCCAAAGAAGATAAACAAAATGTTTTTCCCCAACCTCACTTAGCACTAGAGTTATTATGGCTTGAATGCTTTCTGAAATTAGCTTGAGAATGCTATTCTTGCACAGCCAGTGCCCATACTTGGAGATGTAACATACAGGAAATATTCTCCCAATTAAATAAAACTGAGTCTTCACAAGTGACAAAAGCTTTTGGCTACTTTGTCATATGAAAGTGCAGTCAATTGTCCTATTTTGACATGCAAATGATAGTAATAATCACAATTTCTGTAGGAAGCTCTTGAACTAGTTTAAAGGGAATTTACAAAATACCCATAATATTGCAGAAATCCTCTGAGGTATGCTAGCTCTTCCTGGTGCCTGATCAATGTATATTTTAGTGAAGAACTTTAGGCAGATGGCATATCATTATCCCACCACAAATCATGGTCTTGTGAGGAAAATGTTTTCATAGCTCTGTTCTTACAAGGAGTGACTGACCATCTTTGGAGGACCGTGATTAGTCAAGACTCCAGTTACATTATGTTACCTGAGAGAGCAGCACAATGCCCTGAAATGCACAGCTAGTTCATTATTAAGCAGTCTATTCCACTTGACTGGATATGTGCAAAAAACATTCGTGTGATCCATTAAGAATATGATGAAATGATACCTTCTGGACAAAAGCAGCCATAGGTACAGTGACTGGAACAGCTGTACTCTGGGTTGGAACAGGTTTTAATACACGGAGAACCACATTCCTCATAGATTTGGTTTGCAGAACATTTTCCCACAGCTGCAACAAACAGTGGGAGCATGAAGATTTTTAAAGTGTAAACACAGAAGAATGTTTCATCTACTACCTAGCACGGAAAAGACCTGATTTCTGACACTAACATTCTTTTATCCTGCCTCAATACTCATTTCATCATCTGAGTATTCACAGTTACCATCATATTCACCCTGGCTTTTTTTCATTTTTCATGCCCTTCTTACTGGAAACATTTTTCTGAAGCTTGAAGAATGGCAAACAGGCCATACTGAAGCCTAAAGTACCACAAATGAAGTACCACAAATCAGATTTTCTGTAGTACTTCAAGGTTTTACTTCCAATTAGTCATTGCAAATAAGAAGGTTGAGCATCTGAAAAAGGACTACAGCAAATCATCTGTGAATAAAAGGGGCTATGGCAATTGTTAGCAAAAAGGTTCTAAGACTTCAGAGGCTATTTAAAAGTGCTCTCTCTTCACTGGCTAATTTGCTAGGTACAATAATAAGAAAACTGTGCTAAGAGCAAACAGCCTTCTGTTAGAAGTTTGAAAAACTAAACAGTTTTCACTTGGTGGATGTTTCTCTGTTTTACTGTCATTGATCTAGACATAGGACCTATGTTTTGATCTTCTTTCTACTTTGAGGTTTCCCTGCTCTCCTTCTTACAGCTTTATTAAAGACCACTGTTCTCTATAGAAAATTGTTTGATTAAAGACAGTAGGGACTTCTTTTTATCAGTTGTTTTATATCCCAGTTATTTATCATCATCCCTCTATTTAGGACACAGAAAAGTTAAGCACAGTCTCTCATGAATAAACCATATGAACTTACAGCAGAAGTTTTCGGTTCTCCAGTTGAACACCATTTGGTGGGACATAGCACATTGCCTGGAATACTCTGACAGGGTAGAGCAACTGCAATTGTTTTGTCCTGGCTCACTGCAGTCGTGCATATCAAGCTGGCAACGAATGACAAACCCATCCTTTGGCACACTGCAGGTTGGTGACACCAAATTAAGTAGCTGAGAGCAGATCATGGCCTAAATAAAAAGAGAAAGAAAATTGTTCCTGGTGGTGTTTCCTTCATATGAAAACCACAATGGAGTAACACTGCTAGTTATGATTTTCTTTTTGCTTAGTCTGCTTTTCCCCTACAGTGTAATAATGTGTATTTGACTTAAAACGCATGAGAAGTTCACAGATAGAAGGGAAGATAAAACCATTGTACAATAGAAGGAACTTCTATTACTATTCATAACTTCATTATGTTGAAATTAGGTCACTTTCTGTGCCATCAACCCCCCTAAAAATGGCTAAGAACATTACACACAGGAAATGTGTTGTCTCGTGGCAATTCAGTTCCAGGACAAACATCCCAGATGTGAAGATCACAAAATTCATTCCTCTTTGAGCACACACTTGGTGCATTTCTGTTGCCTGCATGTTTGTGTTGCCTATCATGCTGCCTGCTACAGTATAAGGTCTCAAAGGTTCTCAGGAACACTGATTTCCTTTTCATTTAGAACTGTAAGGGATAGCAGTTGATAGTGGTTGTCCCTGTTATCAGTGCTGTTATCTGGCAATATGTTTTAGGCATTGTGAATATCTTCAAATCTGTACATCTTACAGTGTTAGGTCTCTAGCTGTTAGACAAAAAGTTCTTAAAGCTTCACTGGTTTTCATGAATTTCCTGGGATGGCCTGCATGGAATTCCAGAAAGCTGTGAGCTAAATGCTGGTTGATTTTTAAGAGTGATTTAAATCTAGCCTTAAAAATGCCTGTGGGCTTTTATTAAAATGTATTTTAATGCAAAGAACTCCTTTTCTTTCTCATATCATGCTATACAGATGCTGACTTTACCTGTTTTCATGGAAGTCAGTTTTATGAAACCACTGCCTATCTGTTGTTGATTTCTATCTATCTTGCCCCCCCTGCTAAGAAGCATGCCGCAGAGAAACCAAGAAGATCTTTCTTACATATTTTTTGTGAGGAACAGTGGAAATTGGTATCTCCTCAGACAGGCAGATCTCTGATGGATCATCCATTTTTTGTAATGCAGCAAATTTATATGTATCCAGCAATTTACCTGGAAATTGAAGGGTTACAATTTGTCAGGAAAAAGACTGATTGGTTTGTTTACTTGTTGCTGTGATTGGTTTGTTTACTTGTTGCTGTGATCTAGCAAAACTCAGATTTTACTCTCTGACTGTTAAATGTCCTACTAGTTAATCTTTCCAATGACAACAACTGCCTCTTGTGAAAGTTGGGAGGGTGTGATCCTTACCACCTGTTTCTAAAAGATAAGAGTCCTTATCACTTGTGTGAAGAACCCACTATATATTATGCTCATAGCAGAAAACAGTGTAGCATAATCATAGGAGAGGTATTTTGGTGCCCCATGGGACTGCTTCACTCAGTTCTGAAACACAGCAATGGTATCACAGAATTCAATTTTCACCTTGACTCACTTTAACTCGTTCTCTTTCTGTCTGAAATGTCCTTGTCTCTTACCTTCACGCACAAATTCATTCAGTTCGTAACCGTCATAGTTCCCACACATTCCACAGGTTTTCCCCATGTATTTTTTTTCAGCCAAAACCTAAAATAAAATAGAACAAAACATTGAAAAGGATCACCCTAAATAAAATTATCTATACAGCATTACCTTTCTCAAACAAATTCAGTTCAAGCACCCAGTTAAAAGCGATTCTTCTCATTAATTTCAGTGACTTTTTTGAAGGAAGAGTTTTGTAAGCAGAGATATCTTTTCCCAACAGGGAAATAGTGATTTTTTTTAAATTAGCGCTTGAAGAAAAATAGGATTTGAAGACACTTACAGGGAATTGAGGGGAGATAACATTCTAAGGAGCCAGGAAAAAAAAAGAAAATAATGCTGCATCCTTGCTAATATCTTTGTTGAGAGACCATGAATTTCAGGTTTCTTCTCTTAAAAAACTTAAGGTTAAAGGAAGAACATCTATTTCAGAAGAAAGTTATTCAGTTCTCTGTTGCTCTGAAGACTAAAATGGTAGTATTACTGGCTACAAACAATGAATTATTATGAAAATCTTAGAGGAAATACAACTATATTCTTTGTAAAATCAGATTAACCCATCACAGCAGCATTTTCTCATATATATGTGATAGTAATGCTGATAAATCTCCCAGATAATTTATTATATATTACTTTCCTTGTTTTAGCAAACTTACCAATTTAGAATTCAGTGTATTTTGTGGCAATAATATCACAGGTCACACTGAGAAAATGTATTGGGGATTTTGGAGGGAAAACCTGAAATGTTCAGAAAAAGGAAGGAAACAAAGAAACTGGTAGAAGCACCTAATGTTTGAAACCAAAAGAGGTCCCAGGGAAGCACAGTAGAAAAGACTAAACTATGGCATACAGTATTAAATTCTACACAATTTAAACAGCATCTCTTCAGCAAAACATTGCAGCTGCTGGAATACGCTGAGGAAAGATAAAAATGTGTGGAAGTGTTCACAAATCTCAGCACTGGTGGCTTTAGTGCTGCAAGTGAAAGTAACATGCAAAGTTGTTTATTTCAAGAAGAATGGATAAAACAGGAGAAGAATAAATATCAAAATAATAAATACATGCAAAAGCACCCATTAAGTTCAAAGAATTCTTGTCATTCCAGTAAATCAGTGAGAATTTTCTTCTCTGCTCTATGAGAACATTTTACTAACCATGAGGTAGTCATCATTGTTCCACATGACAACCAGTTCCATCTCCATCAGCTTGGCCACCAGGCGGATGTTGCGTCCATAAGGTGCTATTTGGATTCCATTGCTGGTGTAAGGCAACTGAATGACACTGTAATAAGGTGAGAAGAGAAACCAACCTCAGAGCAAGATTAGGCAGGCATTAGTTATTTATTTTGGATATGACACACAGTCTGAGTACTTGCAGCAACATGAAAACAGCATTTTTTTCCTTTTTAGCTGTGACATTTCAAAACACATGAAAGTTTCTGTTGATTGTAAGTCCATGTCAGCAGTTTCATAGAAGAATCACCAGAAAATGGGTTGCATAGTGATTCTTCTACTGACAGTGTTTGCACAGGACTTAGCATCTTCACTTGGTTTGGTTTCATTAGTGCATAGTTTTATGTTTCAAGAACTTGTAACAATGAAGTTTGTGTGGTAGAACTAATGTTGATTATCCTGAAGAGATTCTATGGCCTGTTAATATAAGAATTATTGTTATGACAGAAAACTGCGTTAGAGAAACGCATAAAGGGAATGTTATAGAGTGTGAGTGCTTGATGGGAAGCAATGGGAGTAGAGTCCAGTTAGGCATGTGAACTTTAGTAATTTATTAATTCATTTCATTTTTGACACAAAGCAGCCTTTAGTGCACCCACTATATAACTTCCTACCTTCCCTAAACACTTCATTTCCCATTCATGGCAGAATCTTACCCAACACTCCTGATAGAAATGCTGCCTTTTTCTACAATGACAACAGAAGGTCCAAGCTCAATAATGATCCTTGCAATTTTTTTGTCCAGCCCACGTCGGAACTGAATGTTGAAGTCCGGGCTGGTCTCATCACATACAGTTGCAAAGATGTAGTTGCAAGTCCCAGTGAAGTCATACTGGTATTTATCAAAGGTTGAAAAATGCCCTCCACCCCATGTAGAACAGGAGTCCTTGCTCAAAACTATAAAAAAGAAAGAAAAATGGATTTAGGTCTCTTAAAAGCACATTTCCTCATTCTGATTAGCATTTCAAATAAAAATATTAGGACAAGCTATTAAGTTTCTACTCAGATTACTTCTGCAAACAACATTCTAGCCCTCTATTTTTTTTTCTTTTGTAATCTCAACATTTTATCTCAAGTCAGGAACTGAAACAATATTAGGAGTGAGAGCAATATTCTCTTTTACTGTAAGCAGAGAATTCCCTAGCTTCCTAGCTTGGGAAAAACCTTTCCAACTCCTTCATGGGTAACAAAGAGTTACCTTCTTATTTCAGTCTGCTAGATCTGTTTGCAAGGCTGACAGCTTGCTTCTGGACAGAGCTTTAACATCTCAGGCACAGCATTCACCGAGCTCTCTATGCCATTACTGTACCATCATTAACTGCATAGTCAAACCACAAGATATCCAAAGACAGTCTTCAAAGCCCAACTTGTAATTCCCCACTCTTTTGGCTCCGTGTTTGTGTGTCAAAGTTCCAACCAGTTTCATAAATATATGGAATGTTTTAATCAGTTTTTATTTTCAAGAAGTAATCTGAAATGTTCATCTGAATAGACAGAATTTTCAGCTGTGGAAATGAATCATAAAAAAAAGAGAGATACAACTCCAGCACATGCTGTTAGATAGTTCTGCACCTACTTGCAGCATTTGAACAGTCCCTCTGAAGCTGATAATTTTACTGAAGTAACAAAAATCATGTCCTCAGTTCTGTATTTCCAGACTTAGATTGTTTCTTTTCATTTTTAAATTTTTTTTGCTTATGGTGTCATATGAAACTCAGGCATCTTAGAATATATCTTAGAGTCTCAAACTATCGGATAAGTTTATCAAAGTCTACATGCAATTTATATTTATTGTTTTCAAGCCAAAACATTTTTTTTAACTCTGAAGGAGTGATCAAATGACTACAGAATGCAACTGATTTTATCCAGGTCATGTAGAAAATACTGTTTCCTAATAAGCTGTTACCTGTTGGCAGAAAGTACTCCTCTTCCACACTTCTGTTCTGTCCTGAAGGTCTGACTGGAAAACAGGAATTGGCTCCTCTATATCATTGATCCTTCACTGATCCTTCAAGTCCAACTAGTTTAATATTTTGTGCTTGAGTGATACTGACCACCAAACCCCAGAGTGTGCCAAGGAAAGATTACCTAGGGGTGCACAATGGTCAGAGTGCAAGAGGTGCCCCTTTCAATAAATATAGGAGCACGGTCACTGTATTTGTTTTTATTTAAATCTTATCAAAGAAAAATAACAAATGGGAATGTCAATAACTCAAGGAAGTTTAAATATAGATTATGTGTTTGTCTTTTGAGTTCAGATTTTATTAAATAATATCTAGGGATTTTCTTTTAATTTGTCTTTATCCATGCTCTACTGTTTCTCTTGGTATAAGAACAGACAGAGATGAGTTCCTGAATATTTGGGAATTTTTTGTCTGATCACAAGCCTTAAACTATTTTTATTTTTAGGATGAACTCCCTGTAGCTTTTCCATGTTTACACTGAAGGAGAATTCACCTAATTCAAGGCACTCTCAGTTTCTTCTGCCTAAAGAAATGCTTCTTATTATAATAAATTTGCATTTTATATAATTCTTTTTGTTCTACACCTCCACATTTTCCCCAAAGTGGATAAAAAATTTCATTCAACCACTGATATGCAACAATCTTTGGAGTACACAGAATTGCTTTTTAACAGTTTGCAGAAGTAAAGCACAATATTTTAGTGTAAAACATTAAAATTATGAATTACTAGGAAGATTGTCTCTGAATAGGATAGAAAAAATTTCAGAATATCAGGAGTGATATCCATACTTATTTAGAAAGGACCTTGTGAAAATTTTTTGTTTTCAGAAGGGCTATAGCCCTCTGTATCCCATAGCAGAGGAACATCATGTCCCATAAAACGTATCATGTTAGCACAATGACATTTATGCATTCTTGCCATGGACATGGAAAACTAATGTTTATTGAATGAACTTTAAATTTAGAAGTCAGTGCCTCACATTTCTTCAGAAAAGGACATGAAAAATTGTGTTAGTTCTGCCCAAGGGTTGATGTAGCTCTATTTTATTTCCAGCAGAGACCATTAACAGCTTGCCCAAGGGAAGACCACCATCAGGTCAGGCATATATACTTCCACAGATATTCTCTCAGTCTCCAGTCATTTTCAGTTCAGGGAATTTTGTGAGGCTGTTGGGATTTTTCTGCTTGCCCCTCCCTTGTACTCTGGCTTCCAAGTCCTTGTCCACCATCCTTTTGAACAGAACCCAAATTTCTTTGTAGCAGAAAATGAATGTCACAGTAACTACAGTCAAATTTGCAATTAAATTTTAATTATGAGTTACCATTTTAATGATACCTGCCTTTCTAACAGTACTTCTGACAGCTAATATTTTTAGTACTTTAAAGTTATATTATGCTAATTTTTTTTTTGCTTTGGCGTTGCACATTGCTTTACACAAGTAAGATAGTACCTTACTATTTGTATTTCTCAGAAGGACTAGCACAAATTCACAGTAAGTAGGTGGCTGGAATTAATTCTGCATACATATTTGGATGGATGCACACAAGCCATTCTTTGGAGTTAAGGGAAAACTGCTGGTGAACTACCAGGAGTGTGGCAGCAGCTGGCATAGGTGAATGTTGAAGCAGAGATCTGTCCTAACTCTGACTCCCCTCCAGCTGCTGGCTATAAAGGTGAGGAAGAAGTATTCCATACTCTGATTGCTCATTTGCATATAAGTTTGTTTTAATCTGAAATCTTTAAAATCATTTTCACAGACCTATTCCATATGGAGAATGAGCTTTATTTAGTTTCCTGGATTTTGCAATATCAAAGAATCCATATCCTAAATTTTTAGATAATACTCGGCTGTAATATGTAGGAATGAAAATGAAACATACCACACAAATCACCCCAATAGCATATATCTAAATGTAGAAGGCTACTAAACTGCTCACAGTTTCTATCCTCAGGCATCAAAACCTCAGCATGGCACAAAAAAGCACTTTCCATTTAGTTTAAAACTTACCACAGTGAGACAACGCATTTTACAATCTTTTTACATGCAAAGTCCTCATTCAGAATTTCTAAAATTTAATGCTTCAAAACATATGCTCCTTGAGGCAAAGATTTATTTTTATTATGTGGTTTGTACAGTGCCATCTGCAATATGGACTTGATGCTGAATAGAGTTGTCATTCACACTTGAATGCAAACATTAAATACAAGGTCAGACACTTACTTCTTTGCAGAGATTCTTTCTGGTTTTGGAGAAAAATGTGGGACCAATAACTTCCTTCAAAAGCTATAAAAGGAAAAAGACAACACAATTAAGTTATCCTCTGAGCAAAAGGAAGTTGAATATTTGTATATTTATTTACTTATTTTTAAGCATGTTACAAGTCAAAGCAGGGTCAGCACATATGAGTTGTGTCCTGCCACACAAATCTGAATGGAAATTATCATGGAAAATCACATAATTCATATTACATAATTAAGTTATAGAAAATTCTTCTGTGCTGGTCAAATGTTATCAAAATTTGCCAGAAATCCTATGCAATATGAAAACTCCTGTACTTCGTACTAAAAACCTGTGTTCCTTTAAAAAAAGTGGGATAAATCTTTCCTCATGTTTTTGAATTCTTGTTTCACCATCTGGGTAGAAGTAGTGGAGGGAACAGCCAAAAGTGTGAAAATCCGGGAACAGTATTGTCCTGGGTGTTCTTCACAAGAACCATGGGATCTGGAGCTGAAGAGCAGGAGATCCCCAGGCATAGCTGTTGCTTTTGCTGCTCACGTTAAGGCAGAATGATGAAAGCTGTAACCTGCTCCCTTCCGCGCACCTCTTCTCAAAGCCTGGTTTGGTTAGGAGAAGCCAAGGAATGTTTAACAAATGCTGAGTGCAGTGTGGTCCCTCTTCCATCTCAAACCCAGACCTACTGCATGAGCACAACTGCTCCACGTCCCCACACATACCCAAAGGCTCTTTCACCCAGCAGTTTGCTCCAGCACCACTGGAGTGAGTTCTCAGAGTCAATAGCTGGGTGGTAACAACCAAAGCAAGATGCAGGAATAAAGACCTGGGGTGCTTCAGAAATGCACTACTCATTTTAAAATTTTCTCATGTCTGGTACTTCTTAGAGAGCAGGAGCAAGTTTCTTGTAGAACCCATGTAATTCTCTATTACATGTTTAGGACCTTCTGCAACACAGAAAATGTTGTGGCAGGTTTCTTTCATCAAATAAACCAGGCCAAATCTACATACATATCTATATATACTCTACAGCTCTGCAGGGTGCTGCTGCTTCCTTAGATACCGCAGTGAGTGGAAGCCTCCAGGGAGCTCACCAGCTGTAGCAGTCTCTCAGCCAATTCCATGCTGTGCTGCTGGAGGTAAGGTAATATTTGCCATGTGGCACCTCAGGGACTGCAGGAAAACAGGTGAGGCTCTGCCTTTTATGTAAGGCTAGGTTAAAGCACAAGAGGGAATTTTGGAACTGAGTGTTTCAGCACATGCTTTTGCTTTGGATTTTAGATCCAGATATCTTCAATATTCCCATCAGTCTATGCCTCAATTTTTCTCTGAAAAAATGCTTTCTGGATAAACTACTCTAAGTTTTAAAGAGCTGAAATACTACGCTGTAAGTAGAATTGTAGACAATGAATATTTAGGCATAAGGGAAATGTATCAAAGATAAAAGTTCAGTGACAGAAGTGCTCCCACCCTAAATGTTCTAATAGCTTAAAATGGCATTTATCTCAGCCACTCCCAAACTGTCTGACACACTCATCACAAAATCATTGTAGATCCTACTCATGCTGCCTTGTTGTCTAGAATTGGTCAGCACTGGCCAATAATTGTTTGAAATTTTGCCAGTGTTTTAGAAAACCTCCACGGTTGGCCTGCAACTCAGCAGGCATTTCCAAAATCTAGCATGCTCCTTCCAAGTTCCTAGTGGACCATGCATCACAGCAAGTGCACCACAAAAAGGAACGGTCAGTTTGTGGCTTTCAAGCAAACAATCTTCGTGCCGAAAGTTGCTGCTGCCCTTTTTGAACCCCTGGATTTTGATACATCTATTATTGTTGGTTTTACAGTTTTCCAATCATTACAGTTTAATCCTAAACTTCAAACACTACAGTAATGGGATTTGGGAGTGTGTAACAGCTGCCTTCCAAGGATATTTGACTTGCAAGAATTGAGTATGTGCCTAAAACATTACTTCAAGTCAGATCTATCTAGAGAGCTTGATGTAAAGCAGAATGTCTAATAATTAATGGACAAATATTTTAGATTAGAACAGACAGTTTGGTTTACAAAGCTTGCTTGTCGTCTTTTCAAACTCAAACATCTAAGCATGGCAAAAAAATTTAACACATACTTCAGGTTTGGTATTTAGATTAAATCTGAACATAATAATCATCCTGGATTACATGGAGGTGTACAAGAGTTATATTGAAAATAACTAAGGATATGAAATCCACTTTTAACTTTTTGCCCAAGGAATAGCTAATAAAACAAATACAGAGCCATTTGCTGACCATCTGCCAATCAGTCCATATCCTCTCAGATCAAACTACTATACTAATTACAGTACAGTAATTATTCACAGCATTTACACTCTTTTTCTCACACTTAATGCTGAAGAGATTAGCTAAATCTTCCTGGCAACGTTATCAACCGTTCACAAGCACACAAAATGGAAGACTGTACAGATGTACCAAGTGCTGTGGCCCCATGCAGAAGTTTTATTTTGCAATCATTTAAGAATCTTTCATTTAAGAGGGTGTCCTAGCATTAAATGAGATTTCTAAAGTACTGGAATCTTCCTTACTGACATTTTACTATTACTGCAAGCATCTGTTTTCCTTTGAGAAATGACATGAAATACTTATTTTGAATTATCTCAATAGAACTTTAACCAGAGTTTCACTTCTCTTGGATAAAGGAAGGTTTTACTTTCAATTCCCACTCTACTCCAGCTGGCCAACTTCCTGGAGAATTGTATCTGTTGAAGTGCAGTTTCTGTGTGGTCAGCCTATCTAGCTCATGGCAGCAATACAACCCAGTCAGGGAATGCAACTTACTATGAAGAAATAACGAATTTTGTTCCAATACTATGGTTACTATGAAACATCCCTATGTGAAAATACAATTTTATGTTTTAATGACTTCAATCAAAGTATTTCACATCAGATAAACAAGTGAAAACATTGAAATGAAATCACTGTACTTCCAACTTGCAGAAATAATTTAAGAACACTGTTTTGTAGAGGGCTCAGTTTTTCTCTTCTAATTTGAGACAAACAGAAGTGTTAAAATGTCAGATGTTCTGGAAAGGACAAGAACTTTAAAATAAATGGCAGAAGCCTAAAATTAACACTGAGGGTACTGGTAGAGCTGTAGTTGTAATATGAGTTTTCAGTTGCACATGTTCATGATGATTTCACTTCAGTATGAAATAACTCCCTTTGTTTCTTGCAAACATAGAAATGTGAGCAGCATAAATCAAGGTGACTTCCTAGTTACATACTTAATAACAGAAAGTATGACTGTAGCATAAACATCTCAAAAGGATCCATGCAGTTTTGATTACTGGAAAAGCTAAAGGGGTGAAGCCTCAATTTAATCAATGAATCATCATCTCTTATTAAGTAAAGGCTAGAACTAACAGTTTTAATCAGGTTTTAAACTTTTGCAGATTTTTTTTTTTACTCAAGCTAATGCATCTTTACTGATTTTCTTGAGTTATCACTTTCCATGAGACTTCATATCAATAATCAAATATATGTCCTTACAATCAGTATGTACATTTCCAGCTAGAGACAGACTCAAGGTACAGTATTTGGATGCAGATCCATGAAGAAGAGAATTGAAGTCCTGGCTTTGATCTGACTCATTCTAAGGAGACAACACTTGGATCTAGAGTTCAAAACAATGATCACCCTGCATGTTGTCCAATTTAAGAACATGCAGATCAACATCCAAAAATTGTCTGATTTGAAATGTTTTCTTGTGAAAACAAACAGTTTTCATTCTATCAATCTCCAACCTTGCATGGCCCTGAAATGTTAACACATCCCAAATGAGAAAACTGCTATGTAAAAATTTTCTAGATCCCACTTGCAGGGTTTTTATCTTCAAATTCAACGTAGTCCTTTGTAGAAAAAGGTCCTGTTTGTAATTGCCAAGTTCATATATAAAGCTTGTGGCTGTGCAAGTGTCTGCAGAAATCTTCTATTTGATTGCAAGAATTAGTATTTACATCAAAACATCTATTACCCAAAATAGGAAGTCACATAGATTGAGATCTTGCAGGCAGCAGAACTTGGGTTAGGACCCATGTTCAAGTACTTGACTTGATACTGGTTACAATGGTGCTGATACAGTGAATGGAGTTACACCTGATTTATAACAATAGAGCTGAGGTTAGAAATTGGCTCTGAGAGCCTACTAAAGGGTTGAGTTGCTTATATTTTAATTATTTTCGTGCCACAGTTTAAGTCAGTGATTTAAGAGTAATAAATGTCCCCATGCAATTTGAACTATATGGTTCATTAAATGTAGCGAACACAATACAGAAGAAATAAATTTAACTTTGTTTAAACTAAAGCAAGTGATCTATGCTTTTTAGCAGCTCGAAACCTGTTCTTGAAATTCTAACTGTAATAATTGGTAGTTAAAGAGAATATACAGAAGAGATAAAAAAGAAACCATCTCAAGTGATGTCAAACCATGACAAAAAATGGCTCATTCTCAAAAAACCCACTGAAAACACCACAGGAGGAGTAATGAGTAAGAAGGCAGAGTAGCTACAGAGTCAATGAACTTACCTATCAAGTCTTTTTAGAAATTACACATTCGTCAGGTATTCAGGTGAGTTGAATCAAAAAAGTAAGAGTCCTTTAAAAGACCGAAGAATTACACTGAACAATATATGGAGGAATACGTTAAGAGTAATGTGATCAGAACCATTTGCCTGTTTTCCAGCACAGGATTCTTTCTATCACATCATTCTTCAAAAAAGAAATGCCATCACACAGCTCATAATTAATGCTTTTTGCAGTTCACATAACAAAGAAAAATTATTTTGATTATCACTCTACACAGAAGATATACAATATATATCTGCAATGACATTGCTAGGACACTGTATCATGAACATTTGAAAGATGAAGGCACCTGGCAACTTGGAAACACGACAAAAAGTCCATTAAAAATATTCCCTGTATCTAGGGAATGAGTTTTAGGGAAGGATCCAACAAATCAGTAACCAACTTTCTGAAAAAGTTAAGAACAAATAGTTTTTATTTCGGCCATGTATTTATCTAATAATCTGTTGTGTTTTAAGATGAAGAGAAGAAAACATGTAAACGGAATTCTGCAGGTTGTGGGAAAGGAGAGCAAAACCTCAACCTCATGTGATGTAATACAATGGAGTCACCCCCTTTTTCCTATACGGTTTCAGTGTTTTCCTTCAAGCTATGTACCAAGAGGAACCCAGGCACCTTGGACTTACCGGCGGATTGCAGAAAACTGCAGAAGATGAGCAGTGCCACTGTTGGGAGCATGATGCATGCCCTGCCTGGGGAGTGTTCTCAGTGCTCTCCCCTGTTCCAAGCGGGCAGTGCCAATGCTGCCACTTTCTAGGCTGCCCTCTTCAAGCTTGGATGCTTTATATATAGAATTGCAATGCCCTCCCTCATTCCCACAGCTCGCAGAAATTGCAACAGCAGAGTACCCGCCAAACAGGATCTCCTCTTTATCAAGTTCAACACACCTAAAAACCACTTAGAAAAAGAAGAAAAAAGAAAATGCAAACCTCCTCCAGTTCATTATCATTCTTACAACATTTTTATAATGGCTTCTTTGTAACACCTCAAACACTTTTACCTGCATTTACTGAACAAATTTGGTATTATACCCAAAAGCAAAAAGACAAATAACACACAAATTATGATCACTAGCTGATAAGGAAAGGAATAATATTGGACCAGTACACAAAGTAGAAGAATGAAGTGCAGGAGTTTTGGAACTGCTGAGAAGACTGTGTGGATAAAAGACGGTAAAGATGAACGAACAGAGATACAGATACCAGATTTTTTAATTAACTCTTCTTTGATTAACTTCTTTTCACTCTCCCAGGTGACTGTGTTCATCCCTCCCTTGTGTGACTTTCTAAGAAAACTGATAAACTTTGTCTTGGTAAAGTCTGTTCGTGGTACAGCTGATTTCCTGACTATGCAAGGGAGCTAAATAAGCCCTTGCCCACCACTTTAGCATTGCAGAGGGCAGAGTGCAAACTCTTGTTCCTAAATGGGGCAGACTATTGCACTGGGGTACTTTGGCAACTTTCCCAAGGTAATCTCCACCTTCCCACCAACACCACAGAAGATCAATTCCACTTCTGTTACTCTTGGATCTCTCCACATTAGAGGTGAAATGTTGAATGCCCTGGATATGTTCAAAGCGTCTCTGCCACCACTGATTTGACAATAAAAGGAGGACTTGCTTTATCGTGTCACTTTTTATTAGCACGATAATTACTAACGGAAAAAGTAGTCTCGATACATGGAAACTTTCCCTATAAAATATAAAATGCATGGGTTATGTCTACATATGAATCTCTTCAGCCTTTTCTGTTTCACCTATGCAATACTTAAGTGAGCTTCTGAAGAAAGTGGGAATAGATGGGGCCTTTTCCTTGGCAATCTCCCTGCACAACAGGTGCCTCCTCTGTCATCCCCACCTGTATCACAACAATCCATGCCCACAGCTGCCAACACTGTGTGTGCCCTGGTGCTTCCCTGTGCTTCCAGCATCCAGGAGCAGTGCATTAAGGGTTAGAAAAGGGAAGGTGAGGGAAGGTCAGGCCAGGGGAGTGAAAGGGAAGGGAAGTTCTCAGAGTTACCCCTTCTGAGTGGTGGGAAGAAGCACAGGAGAGACAGTGACTTAACATAATTTCAGCCCTGGCTCAATCTGGTTGTAATTAGAATGAAGACATTAAATTTTAATTGACATGAAGGTCTGCCTTCTTCTTTTCTGGGGTCTTTTTTTTTTTTTTTTTGCCTTTACTACTTCCCATTCCTCTTCCCAGGAACACAAGGTGGATAAAGTATACAGCTGTTGATAATAGCATTGTGACCCTAAACTTAAAAATTTCTGTTGAAAATTTCTGCATCTGCCTCATAAAAACCCCAAAGTAAATGAACAAAATCTCTTTTCACTTCTGAAAATCAGGATCATAGTGAAAAAAATTTAAGTCCTCAAAACAGCCTCTAACCAGACTGATACTATGATAAATAAATAATTAAGATTTTACAACTGTACATCTCACATTATTTCTGGGAAATCAGCTCTAAGCTCTTATTAATTCAATCCAAAACAGAATTTAATTTTTTCCACTTCTAGGGAGTATCTTCTTTATGAAGATAAGGGACCACAGTGCTCCCTAGCAACTCAAACTTGATAACTGATAGTGTCAGACAGAAATTTGCCTTTCTCTGACAGAAGAGACAAAAAAATTTCATCACTGTTGTCCAATAGGACTTTTTTTATACCATATTTTTATAATCTTTTTGTCAAGCAGTAATAAATTAAAGCAGCTGACATCAATGAGCATTTCATGACTTGCTCATCTGAAGAGCTGGGCACTTGAGAGCATCACTTTTACTATAAAAGGTACCAGACTGAAACATCATGGAATTAAGATTACTCGTAACAGTCAATTTTCCTCTTCCATTACTGTGCCTTCAAGCTTTTCTCTGTAGCCTTTATGTTTACTGAAACCTTTTGTCTTTATTATATGAAACCTACAAAATTCTCAAGAAATGCAAATACTGACAAAAATTACTACAAATATTTACCGAAAATACTGTTGTTTTCGGTTCCCTGTATTTGTAGCAACATTCTTAGCTGAACTCATTCTATCTGAGAAGTCAGGGTAAAGATACTACCTTCAGCTCTCCTGGAAGGAATTTCAGTAATTCAGTCTAAACACTTATGATTCAGCAAGTTAATATTATTTTATGGGGACATCCAACGATGATGTGAACACAGTTAATCAAAAGTATCCATCTATAACTGCATTTAAGTCAGGACTCCAGACCAAGAAAAAAGCATTTGCTTGAGGACAATGAGAACTGACTGAATTTGCAGTACATAGATAATTATTTTACATGGAAGAACCTTGTGAAAAGCTGTGTGCCCAGCTGCAGTGAGAGAATAATGCCTCTAATTAATGTGGGTTTCTTTCCCATTTAATAATTATAATCGGTTTAGTACCAACATCAGTTGTCAGAAACTGCTGTTGTACAGGACAGCAGAGATTGTTGTGGCCATATATAGCACCAGTAACAGTTTCTCAGTATCCCAGTATAGTTTCCAGCATCATGTACACTTCTAGAGGACTTCTGAAATGTCAAAGGAATTTATGTAAGCCAGATATTATGCAAAATGAGAAAGTTTTAACACTTTAACTAAGTATTAGACTATCTTGTCTACAGTTTAATTACTCTAGGGATTTTTAGGTATACCAACTACAGAATATTTTGGTGCATTTATGCAGATTGCTAAAAAAACATTCCACTTCCAGTAATATGCTCGTTGTATATTATTTTAGCAGCCTTGCCTATTTTTTGGATAAATAGCTACATGTCTTTATAAAGAGTCAGACCAAAATACAGCACTTGATTAGCTCTAGACCCTGTGGGTGTACAAATAATTTCCAGCTTTGGAAGCTTGTGCCTGTAAGTTTCCATTGCTCTTAGTGGAATGCAAAGATCCAGGCTACAGCTTGATAGCAATCTGACACAACAGCTGATCTGGTAGGTTTTGTCTTTGAGCTCTGAAATTTGATTTCCTGTCTCATTCCAATTCTGAAAAATTGTAAGATAAATTGTTTTGATATGACACTATTAAAATCATCCGTACTTTAACTTCCAAATTATTTTAGATGCCTGGCCCTCAAGTAATTGTTTTACAATATTCATGGATGAATTATTTATGTATAATGAATATAACATTTATTATCTTATAAATGCTGTATCAGAATTACATAAAAGAAGGCTCTTGAAAACAAGTGGGTTATCTTTTATTCTTTATGACTGAGACATTCACTATGACTGGCAGGGCAACCTCAGTTTCTATCTACAATCCAATGAGCTGTAAAATTTCAGTAGGAAAGCTTGACAATCCAGGGTTTTTTTGGTATAGACTGTCTCAAGGTAACACTATTTATTTTCTATTAGTGTTGCTTCACTTTAAAAAAGGTAATTCCAATACCATTCCACTATTTAAAAATAAACCAAAAGCACAACTTAACTGGCATTAACGTGCTAAAGAGAAGAAAACAAGCTGCCATTTTTATTTCCTGTTTCTCATCCTTGTCTTCCAGATAATGAAGCCAGGGAGCAGAGGGTCACATACAGAGCAGCTTCCCTGGGCTAAGCTTGTGGCACACGCCAGGGGCTCCTGTCTAGTTGTGTGAGTAGCTGGCAGGCACCACACGGCCAGCTGGTTGTTCCTGCTGTCAAGATGCTTTCCAAAGAAACTGGCAGTAAAACAGAAATATCCTGAGAATGTTCCAATTGTGGTACATAATAAATTTTTGGCTGAGAAGTATTTACGAAGAAATCATGACCAGCTTATCCCTCATCCTCAGCCTATGTCCCACCTTTAGAATTTCCTGGTATTTAATTCTATGTGCCTTTCCAGCTGCCTTTCTTCATGCTTTTTGTACACTTAAACTCCTTCCCCAAACAGTACCTAAAAGAAGCCCAGGGTGATTTTGCTACCAGACACAAAATAATCCACCTTCTGGTTTTAGCAGAAATCCACACTTTCTGTTTTCCTTTTGGTCACCAGAATCAAGAAAACTTCTCTTCTTCATACCTTTGAAGTAGATGAGATACCTCACACACAACCAGAAAAAAAATGCTATTGAATACTGTTAGGGCTGCCATTCAGTTGGAGCCATCTCTGCTGTCCTTCAGCAGCTGCCTACATATATTTAAATGTAAAATTTCATTTAATACTGCAAATTATGCTTGGTTGCAATATGCAGAGACACAGTGACCATAGGTGTCAGGTAGTATTTAATTTCTTGTTTTAACAGTGTGTATAGATGAAAGTGAACAGAAACTAAGAAATTACTAACAGCACTCTTTCACTGTTCCAGAAGTAGCACTCTTACACTGTTCCAGAAGTACTTTTGTATTTAAATGACTGTAGAGTCAAGTCTTTCCCATATACCTGTTAGAAAAAAAAGTAGAAAATAATTTAAAACTCATGCCTCTAAAAGTGGTAAAGACTTCATTGATTGGTACTTAACTTTTAATTATAATTTGTTGGGGACAATGGCATGAGACCTCCTTGCATTGGCTTCATGCCTCTGGCACTCAATGTGATGAATATCTCAGATACTGTAGCTGTGGGGACCTGGGTTGGTGCAGTTCACTCTTTATGTCCTGCCAACAGGAGAGGCTGACAAAGCTGCCACTCCCACAGTTCCCTGAAGCGTATCTGCTGCCCTGAGGACAAACTGGGACAAAACATTCGAAGTGTTTCTGGAGTAAAACCTTTTTGGAGAAAAAAAAAAACCACACAAAACAAGGCAAGGCCTGCTACTATGATACCATGTTACCCTTCCTGCACAGGAACACTGAGAAGGCAAACTGCTCGCTCTCAGCTCCCACACTCTTCTGCTTCTGAATCCTCTGTTGTGGATGCTGGACTCAAGTTTGCATTCTGATCTCTGGAGTGGTCTGGGCTACACAGTTTGTTCTGTAAGAATCCTGAATTCTGGTCATTTTAGCTACAGTGCTGATAGGAAACAACAGAATAATAGCATGGTGGAAAGAGAAACCGTAGAGGGACTGTCACCTTTATTCATGTCTGTCTCCCTTTGACTTTTTATCTAAAATTTCTCTCAAACACTATGATCATGAGCAAAGTTCTGTGCAGATTCTCTTAAGGCCAAACTTATCTTCTAGTGATTATGGAATCTGCAAAGGAAGACTGATTCTCTCATTTTCGTTTGCTTTTAGTAGAGAGAAAAAAGGTATTCATGATGACCTCATATGAAGTCTACAGACAGATTAGACTTTATGCTGAACTAAATCCAAACTTGGAGTGCTCTTTCTTTTCCCCAGACAGAAAATGTTGAAACCAATTTGATTTTACTTTTTAAAATTCCTAACCGATATTTATCTTCTGAGTTACATTAACACGGAGAACATTTATCCGATGGGCAAAAATTTGTGAAAGCGCAGGTCAGGGGGTTTTTTTTCCACCCTTTAGGCTTTAACAGCTAATCAGTATTCCTTTTCTAAGGGAAATTCAGGGACTATCCTGAATTATACATCAGCAGTTCTCCTGGGCAGCATGCACTTTGACTCCATACTGTACAGAAAAGGAACGGAAAACATTACATATGAAAGCAGCTGTGGCTCAAATGTTTCTAGCTTAGCTAGAACTCAGTTCAGTAAGTCATTTGACACATCCTAAGTTCTCCTACCTGCTGTACTCATAACTGCTACACAACTGAGCTAAAGCTGTATTTTGTAATTAATGTTCAAACCGGACCTGGAAAAAATAAAATTATTTGCTTCTTGTTACATCACATCTCTGTTAATTTAATAATCAGATAGATTTTGTTACCAGATACAGAATGAAAAGCAAATATGTTGTGTGAACCAGGAATTCATTAAGTACAAGCTTTGACCTCTACTGGTAGGGAAATAAAATAGAACCTGTATTTACACAAATATTAAGAGCTGGGAACAGGAAGTCAGTGGCAATCCATGTTTAACTTGTTCTTTAATGGGTGTGCATTTTAGAACAGATAGTCTCCAACTGATGCTAATATAACATATCTGCTAAGATAATAAAGTTAAACATAAACTTTTGTTTACCTTTTACTTGATATATTCTGATCCTTTTTCTTTTATGCATTTTGGTTGACTTGGATTTAAAAACAAACAAACAAACAAACATAAACAGTCACTGTAGTCACTTTGCCAAAGTTCTGAATCTCACAAATGTCTGAATTGTGATAGAAAAGATTTGAACATCATGACATATCGTCTTATTCTGAAATTTGGTAACCTCTTTCCATCTCTAAAGAAACTAAGTTATTGGAAGAATGAACCAAAGGTAAGGGTGTAAAAGTGTGGAGGGATTGATGGAGGTGCTTTCCATTCACAGTTTCGAAAACAAAGGACAGTATGGCTATTTTCCCCATGGGCAGAGAGCACTCTGTAGGGAGAATCATAACAAGAATGCATTGACAGAAATCATACAAGAACAAGAATGAACAACTTGCATCCCTTTTGCATGCCTTTACATTTGATTACTCAAACATGACAGAATTGCAGCTGCAACTTATAACTCTTCTTTGCAGCTCCTTGGTCTCTGAGGGCAGACAGCTGTGTTTGTGTCAGGTCTCTCTCTGTCAGCTGACTACTTAATGGAGAGACTGGCAGCCAGTTTACGTGTATCTTAATGTAGAATAAAGAGGTCAGTGCTGTATTTTCTCACAAAGATTTGAAATTTTTGGCTCTCATCTAAAGAAATGCTACAGATTCTCTCCTGAAAGCTCTTTGCTTCTGTGCATGACTAAATGTAATCAAATCTATGTGTTATTATCAGTCACACTGGTACAGTAAGAACAGTTTTTCCTCATGAGAGAACCCCTCCACTATTTGAAAGATTTGTGTAATTAAGTCAACATGCATTTAGTACTATGATGTTCCTAAGGAAGATTAAACATAATAAAGCATGAAGAATCAGTTGGAAAATGATAACTAAATATTAAATTGCCTTTATTTGGCAGTTTCAGTTTGACAGTTGCACTTCTTGGTCTTTAAACTGAGCACAATATAGCACTGAATTGCTACAGTGTGCTATGTAGTTATATTTTTATTATCTCAAGCTTGGATTTTCTTCCCTTGGGTCAGGTGGGAGGTGTCTCATATGCAAAGGTACAGGACAAATATAAAGGACTATTTCAGAGAGCTTAGGTAGGATCCAGACTTAACTTTAGTCCTTATATTTGTGAATAGGGCTACTCCCTTGCACTCTTCTTCAAAGTAATACCTAAATTAGTAGCAGATACTCTCCATGAGTTGTTCTCCACCTTTTTTTTTGTTTTAGACTCTCTTTCCTTTCAGGTAAATGTTCTACTACATTAATAACTGACTTGAAATCCCTACTTTCTCATTGTTCAGTTTAAGAACAAGCAGAGGAGCTAATCACAAAACATGCACATATGTTACCTATCTACAACCCAATATAAGCAAGATATTTGCTAAATGTGTTGTTGTCTAAGGTGCAACGTGCTGATACCTTCTAAGAAATCAGACTATACATTGTTAAATGCATGTAAGAGCTTATTCAAGTAAGGTAGATTTACTTCAATTGTTGTAGATTTACTTCAAGTTGCTGTAACAACTCAACGGTGCTTCCACCTGCTGCTATTTACTATGTGTATAAATGTATATATGTATGATATGCATATACGTAACAGGTATATAGGTATTATATGTATATACCTATACATCCTGTTCTTTTGACTAGTTTTTTAGTGAGTCCAGAGAACTGTGCTGCTGTCAGGCTGACAACTCTAAACAGAACTGAAAACTTTGACCAATCGAAATACTTAATGTGGCCCAAAGCATGGGAAAAAATGGCAGGGGCAGGTTTTGTGTCACTGATGTAATTCTGGAATGACATCAGTAATTCCATTCAAGTTAACACTACAGTAGTTCCAAGGCCTGTGGCTGCTGAGCTGTATATTGTGTATTTACCTTAATTTCTCAACCAAGTATCAGCAGAATACTTGCTTGTTGAGAACACAAGAACCTCAAACTGCCTGTGGGGAATCTGGCAAGCCGAACTACTCCTCTGTTTACATGTTTTCAATTAAACAAAAAACTAATGCACCCATGAATGCTGGCTGTTGCTGAAGTCTATGATAAAACTCTCATGTACTTTTAAGGTAGTATTTTCCAAGCCTCAAAAGCAGTGGAATATTCATATATGAGAAGTACCAGAATGTAAAAACAATAAAGAAAATAAATTAATTAAGTGGAACTTTAGCTATTCTTTTATCACATTATCTATCTTCCACACATTTCCAGACAGAATTTAATTTAACTGTGTTTCATTGATCTTGCCTGAAAAGTTAAAGTTTACAATGTTCACATATGCTCTCACCAATTGCTGCAACCCCTCATGATGTGGTGGAGTACTGCCTATATTAATGTGCAGGAAATGTCATGTATTCCTTGCCCTCGCTGATAAGCAGCTGTTTCTGATTACTCTGGGGTTTGGCAGCCTCTGGATTTTTCAATAAGAAGCAGACACCACAATGTGAGATGTTTCATTCAGAGTCAGAAAAGAATGGGAGAACGTTCTTTGTGCTACCCCTTCTTCTCCTTCAAGAACGGCAAATACAGGTGCAAGGATGTTTCCTAGAGCATCTTTATTGACTTCTGCTAGGTTTCATGTAAAAAAGTGGGCTTTCCACACACCTTTATTTTGAGAATTGAGTTTCAAACAGCGGTCCTACTAATTGCTACTGCTACAATATTTCCTGTTGTATCACACGCTCTTACTTTCTTCAGTAATACACTGCAAAACAAGACTACACATCTGCCAGATAGGTTCAATCTCTTATTCTTCCCCAAGGTGAGAAAGATGTCGCAGTGGAGCTGTTGTTCAAAGAGCTGGTGTTTAATAAACACCACTAAATGCAATAGGAAAGCTGAGGTCAATGCTGGCACACAATGCGTGACAAGCAGCGAGCATTATGGCAGTCCTCGCTTGCTCTCAGGTAAGCTCATTGAGGTATAATGTCAGCTTATGGAAAAGACTGCCAATTTGGTAGAGAGCATTGCTGAGGACTACAGCCTTCTACCAGAGCTTTCAACAGACTTAAGAATAGTGAATTCAGACAGAAGAGTCTGCTGAAAGGCTGGTTCTGGATTTGAAACTGTATGGGAAGGCAGCACAGGTAACAAAGCATATATGATATACTCATACTGGACTGCTGAGAAGGTGCTCTACAGCAATTTTCATTTGTTATCATTTCCCATAAAATGAAAACTTCATGTCCAGTTTATTATCCTCTATTTCAGTCAAGCAATGAAAAAATCGTGTCATTTTTCGGAAGGATATTTAGTAGCCTTACATGCAATGGGAGACAATAGAAAGAACTGCTTGTAGCCACTCCTTGCTATCTGAGAATAACCATTTATTACAGCCTATACTGACAAACAGAGGCAGGTTTTCTGCAGAGGGTTGCAAGCTACAAAGTGTTATACTCAGCTAAAGTACATTAATAACTGTGAAAACACTTCTGCTGGTTTTGTCAGTGCTAGTTGTATCTTATTCTATTTTGTTTCACTGGCAATGATGATGAATGCAGGTGAGAAAGAGAAAATGGTGTTTTCCAGCAGTTTTTATAATGGCTAAACCTGAATGACCTCTCTCCTCACATCTGAGAGCAGTGGGGTGGCTGCTGTCCTGATGGAGGCTTTCTACCGTTTTCTACAACCGCATGTGACAATTCCATGACACACCAAGAAACTCAGCTAAGGCAACCTGCATCATGGCTGTCCTGGTTTTGGCTGGGACACAGCTAGTTTTCTCCTCAGTAGCTGGTACTGTGTTTTGGAGTTAGTATGAGAACAACGTCGAAAACAAACCAATGTTTTGGATGTTGCTAAGTACGCTTACCCTCAGTCAAGGACTTTTCAATTTCTCACACTCTGCTAATGAGGAAGTGCAGAAGAAGGTGGGAGGGAACATGGCTGGGACAGCTGACCTGAACTGGCCAAAGGGATGTTCCACACCACAGAACATCATACTCGGGATATAAACTGAAGTGAGTTACATGGATGGGTCCAGTCGCTGTTTGAGGATAGGGTGGGCATTGGTCATAAGACAGTGAGAAATTGTATTGTGCATCACTGTTTGGTTGGGCTTTTCCCCTGAATTTTATTATTAATTATTAATTTAATGTAACACCAGCATTAATTTTTATAATTAGTACTATTATATTTTGTTTCATTTATTAAACTATTGTTATCTCAACCCATGAGTTTGTGGATTTTTTTCTCTTCCCTGACTCTCCTACCCAGCCCATGGCACAGCAGAGGCAGGGGGAAGTGAGTGAGCAGCTTTGTGGTACTTCATTAGCAGCTGGGGATAAACTCTGACCATGGATTCTTACTTGGAAAGAACTTTGTCTTGGAGCAAACAAGATAACAATCGTGGCCATTCTCTTGACAATCTGGGTTGAAAACACTAATAATTTATATGATCATTCTTCCACATTTGTTTCCTAACAATAAGTCCGATAGGAGATCCATTGGACTGCTGAAGGCACTCTTATTGTTATAAACCTGTCCCTGCACGAAAGTTTTTTCCAGTGAAAGGAATGAGATGGATTTGTCTTTACAAACAAACTGTGGGTCTACTGATAGGTAAAAGCTGGATACTGAGAGGTCAAAGAAACTATGGGAGGAATTCCACTGATTGATGAAAGGAGTGGAGGGATTTGTCTTTACAAACAAACTGTGGGTTTGCTGAGAGGTAGATACTGAGAGATGAAAGAAGCGATGGGAAGAACCATAAATTCCATAGGAAAAGAAAAAGGGGAGGGTATACATTAGACGGGTTCTGTATTAGGCGATTCGGGAAGTCTGTACCTCTCAAATACCTCAGCCAATGGGGAAAGAGAGAGGGAAATGCGGCTGAAAATTAGGATAAAAAGGAGGCTGCATCCTCTAACAATTTGAGAGACTCCAGGGGAATGCCCCACGGCCTCTTCCTTTATTCTAATAAAGTAACAAGATTCCTCTGTCTCCTTTTTGGACATAATCCTCTGGTGTTTGTGGATTAATTTTCCTGATACCAGTTTTACAGACAAAAGCAGCAAAACACTTCACACACCACTGTCTCTACTGCAACACTGAGTTTCATCCCTAAGGCTATAATTTTAAAGATTTTTTTAACTAGATGCGAGCATAATATTGTGTGTGTTGTTCAAGCTTTAGCACTTTAATACTGTCTACTTGCTAAGTGAAATCCTTAAGGATCAGCAGAAGGTAGTTACATGAACATGCTTAAAATTCTCGCCAAAAGCACCAAACTCAACAGATATCTCAACAATGACATAAGCATGATTCACCACATCAGAATATCCTTGAGCATTTGAGGTTTTGAAATATTTACAAAAATGTTCTTTAGTGGATTCAAAAAGAAGAATACACAAGTGGAAGTTGACTCTGGGTTTTTGATTGCTTATTTTTAGTGAAGATGCAACATCTGTTCTTTTCATGCTGCCTTTTCAAGTATTTGGCCCGTTTTGAATCATCTGGATTTAGAGAAGTGAGGCTATTGGTTCTGCCAAAGGAAATGTTCATTCATGGCTACTGGCAAGGAGGGAAGGATAAGAAACTCTCATCATTACTAAAGTATGTTCTGCTAAGTACCAGCATCTAAAATGTCCATATTATTAAAGAAAATAGATTAAAAAGAAACATAATGGTTTCCCCAGCTGTCTTCTGCAGACTTGGGAGACATAAAAGACCATCAAGGTAACTCGTTGTGGATCTGACAGCAGTGATGATCCACATAAAGACCAGTAATATACTGTGAGACTCGCGGCTAAAGATTGCTACTGAGTGTAAGATCTCATTGAACCAGGGAACTTTTGTCTGATTCCCCCACACAAATGGTGCTGTTCTCACTGTATCTAATGCAGCAATACAAAAACAGAACAACAAGATAAGAATTTGTGGAAATTACAAAGGTTCTAGTAACAAGGCAGTTAAGAAGAATCTGTGACTTGTGATCTTACATATGGCACCATGCTTTGTTGACAACCTTACCTTAGGATCATCTAAGAAAAAAACTCCTGAGCAACTTTAAGAAGTTTTGAGCTATATGTCATTCACTGAGAGCAGATCAGGTAAACTCAACTACCACTGCCCTGGAGTAAAAATCCAAACATTAGGCTTGTGCATATTTTTGATTCCTCAATTATTAACAGGCTTCTACTTTCATTTTTCAAAAATGCTGAAATTCTTCTCTACCTCTCTGACACTGAAGTTCTGTAAATATCCATCTACAAACAGGAAGAAGCATCCAAAATTAGTAAGCTAATGAGACGTGATTCTATCCTTTTCAGTGTGACAAACCAGGACTTTTGGTTGGTCATATCTGTGATATTTTCATGTGTGACATTGCCATAGCTGGATGGGCCTGAAGCATTAAAGCCTGCTACTGAGTAGCATTGTCTCTAACTCAAAAAAATATGCATATGCAGACACAGAACAATTCCTCAGTGGAATGAAAAAAACCAAACCAAAACACAACCCCACCTCAACCCCCCAAACCAAACCCAGCCCTGTAATTACAGCTGCAGTAGTTTGTTTGTGGTTGGTATGAAGTGAAATACAGTGCTAAAGAGCATCTTTCTCTCTGTCTCTCTCTCTCTCTCCCCTCCTCCCTCTCTCTCCAATGACTAGGTAACATTTTCTTTTGGAACCCCCCCATGCTATTGAACATTATAGTAAACATTGATCATTCATTAACCATGAAACTCTATAATGACTATGCTATTCTGGCATATTCAGACAGACTCAACTCTTGAAGATGACTTTCAAAGTTCCAGCAGCAATATAGGTTTATGTAGGCACGAAGGGGATGCCTGATTAAGAAACCATCTGGTGAGCTCAAACTATTTTAACCCATTAATTGAAAATGAAATGCTTTTAGGGCAGGCTCTCCTGAAAGAGATTAGCTGATCATTTCAGCTGTGCGGAATGCAGCAGACCCAGCTACCAGCTACAAAGCAGAAGTGTTAGCCAGAAGTTGTGTCCAGCAACTCAGAACTACTGCAAACACACAGAAAATTATAAACCATGGAACCAGTTCTCAAGGTGCAGTGACTCACACAATTTTTCAGCATATCTCTGGAAAATTATGCAAACACTGTAGGTATTCTAGACAAGTCATGGGCTTCTTTGAGGAGAAAAAGCCCTAGCTTCCTGGTAGCGCAGTCTTAGTTGAAATGCCTTATGAATTTAGTGTCATTGCAAACATCAACTGTAACATTCCCCATGCTACCGCAATTGTTTGTGACTCAAAGAATTGTTAAGGAAGCTTTCCTGTCCAACCATCCAGGAGCTACTCCAGCAGTATCACACTCTCACCACATGAGCTGGGACCGAGGCCTCCTCACAGCAGGAGCTCCAGCGGTCCCATGGGTGCCCCGCTTGGCTCCCTGCACACCCCGCACTCGCACAGTCAGACAAGGTTTGACTTACCAGCTCAGTCCTGCGTTTCCCCATAGCAGATTCCCGGATGTCTGGATCCTTAGAGGAACTTAATCGCGGCACAGCAACACAATTACCAGCTCAAGCTGGTGCCCAACAAAAGATTTCCGGGGCTTTTACCCTCACGGTCCGTGCACCCTGACAGTCTGGGGTCTTCCAGCAGAGTCATCAGCTCCTGCTGTGTCTCCCGAGTATCCCCGCCTGGGCCACAAGTCCCCCGGCCCTTTGTTGTGCAAAGGCTCCGCACTTCACGGCCCCTTGCCCGGGGCTCTCGCCTCACAGAGCTCAGCCCTCACTGCAGCTGCTCACCGAGCTACCTACACTGAATGAGCTCCTCAACACAGGGGTATATTTGGCAATTGGAGTGCTTTTACCTCCTGGCCTCAGGATTTAACCAAAATCAGCTGCATCTGAGCCTTCAACATTGCACTGAGGAAAGTGGAGCCAGACTATGTGAAGGACTCAGAGAGACCTTCTCAATAAAGGTGAGTCTTCCTGAAAAACAGACTAGAAAAATTACCCTTTTAAACGATAAGACTCAGAATGGTTTTGATTTAGAAACAAAAGGGGAAAAATGGGAGAAGACTGTAAACACAAACCCACGACATCCTCACAGCACAGTCTTTGAACTCAGGGCGCATTTTCCCCTCAGAAAATCTCCATAGCCTGAGCCACCCCCGGTGCACAGTCCCCTGTGGGTTCTCGGGACTCTGACCTCATTCATCTTACAGGCTCCCTCACTTTCCATTGACCTCAGCTAAACCCCTCTTCCCACCTACTTCCAAACCCTTCCCTTCCGTGCGCACGCCCAGTTGTTTGCGGGGAAGTGGCCTCATGCAAGAGGCAGCTGGTGAAGGGAAGAAGGAGGCAGTTTTCTCCTCTACTACTCAGCTGCTCTTTTCTGAGGCAAAATAGTATAAAATATACGTTAAATTGAGGGCAAATCGACAGACTATGTACTGTATCTTGTACTTCGAAAAAATTGAGTAGGGAGACGGGCTGGTGTGGCTTGTCAGGTACTGTGTTTTGTGACCTGTCACTTGTGCAAACACCGGAGTGAGCCTGTATGAGCTGGGATTCTATTAGTGCTAAAATCTACCTCCTGTTCTAGTACGTCAGGAGAACTTATGTTTTGTCAGAAGATAGAGAGCTGCCTAAACATGAGTTTCCTTCTTCAGTGACTGGAGGAAGTTGCTGACTACTGAAAGGTGAGCGTGGCTCTCTGCTGTCAGCAGGCCAAGGAAGCCATGCTCTGAAACCCCCCTGCAGCCACAGCCTGCTGGTGTGTCCCTCAGACACCTCTTCCGGAGTCAGTGATCTCCTGTGATCCACAATGCCTGTGCTCAGTCTGTCAGAGCTCCCTGAACCCATCACTCTCAGCGGGCACTTACTGGAATTGGTTCAAGGAATGTGTGGTGGGACTGGGTACGCTCTGGTTGTGTCTGCAGCAAAGTGGGAATGGCAGGTATTGGGCAATGCCAATTTTTTTTTAATACCAAAGTATAGATGTCTATCAGTGATGCTGGCGTGTGTAGACCTAATGGAGTTTGTTTCAGACCTGGGTCTGTTTTCTGTCTCAGTACTAATAAAACATAAAGGTCTTTTATGTACATGCAGTGTATTAAGCTGAACTCAGCTATGGCATTGATTTGGTCTGTTTTGGTTGTTGAAACTTCAGTCTTCATGTTCTTCAGTTTTTTGGATGTAATTTATTCAAAATAATATATGCTCTGCTTTAAAATCCAGTTACCAGTGAGGTATCAAAAACACAGTCTTCTTGATGCAATTTAAATATAGCATGCTATGAGGATCAGTTCATGAGTTCTAGGCCATAAGCAGGAAATTATATAAAATTATTTTTTAAAAAACTATTTAAAAAAACAAATGAGGGAGAAAGAGTGCTTGTTTGTTTTTTAATTTTTGTTGGCTGTAAGTATTGTCTTAAATCTAAGAGAGTCAACAGGGACTTTGGTATCTCTGAAAAACAGGTTTCTGAGTAGGTCAATAATCTCCAGAATAATTTTTATATCAAGAAACCCAGTAAAATTTAAAATGTTTACTCTTAACTGAGTTTCCAGGACTTTAACTACGCAATCAACAGATAGAGTATGTTTACATAGTGGTAGCAGTCAGTGAGTCACTGTTTAGTATTTACATTCAGTGACGATGTTGATACCAGATTGTGATATCTCTGCAAGTTCCATATGGTTTTTTTTTTTTGCAGTGTTGGTCTAACAGCCAAGTTTATCTCATCTTGTACCTATGGTATCCAAAGGATATTTCTATAGATTTTGTTTGAAGGACAAAATTGAATCCTCTGAAGCAAAGCATATGTGGGGAAAATGGTTGCATGACATCTTTTGGCAGTATTTCTTTGTGGCAAATGCTGAAATTATTGGGAGAGTTTTCAGAGCAAAGTGTTGCCTATCTGAAATAAGCATTTGTGGTGGGTTGACCTTGGCTGGATGTCAAGTGCTCTATCACTCCCCTCCTCCACTGGACAAGGAGGAGAAAAGGAAACAAAAGGCTCATGGGTTAAGATAAGGACAGGGAGAGATCAATCAGCAGTTGCTGTCACAGGCAAAACAGACTTGAGTTGGATCTGTTACCCAAGATTTACCCACTGGTAAATCAGTGCTGGGTACTCCTGATGAACTTCCTTGTCCTTCATGTCCCTTAAAATGTATTCCAGGATTGAGTGCTCCATCACCTTCCCCAGTACTGAGGTGAGGCTGACCAGCCTCTAGTTTCCTGTGACCTTCCCTTGGAGGAAGTACCACGATCTCACCTTGTCTATCAATTGTTCCAAATAGTTTGAAACAATTACTTGCAAAGAAATCTTGCTAAAAGTCAATTTGATACTGGAAAAATGTAACCCCTAAAAATCTCTTTCTGTGGCTTAGCAGGCTATTTTGATTTGTTAAATATTGCTTAAAATACCAGCATCTCCAAAATTCAAAAAATGACAGGAATTATATGAAGTTTCTCTGACTTGTTTGCATACCTCCTGTCAATTATCTCTGTATTCTTCAGTAAGTATAACAAAAGCAGTTCCTTAAATAGAATCATTACTCTTAGTTAGTAACCATTAGTTATTCAAAGAGCCAAAGCTAATTGGTTTGTATTCTAGTGATCTTTCCTTCCTGCTGTCTGAGAACATGACTTCTGGCCAAGGTCCCAGCAATCCTCCCCCAGATGTCTCCTCTCCTCGCTGCTTTCCTGTGCCAAGGCCTCCCTTAGTTCTGGACCATGCTCTCTGCTACTGCCTGCTGCGCAATCTCCAGGCAGAAGGACTGGAATCACTGGGAGGTGATGAGGAGAAACGTTGGTGTCTCTAGCCCAAGGCAGAGAATCTTTCAAGGCACTCTGAAATGGTAAAACAGCATTCTGTAGAAGGTTCAGACCCAGAGGTCTCCTATAGACCCTAGCTGGATTCCATGACTGAAATCATGGGATGCAGAGGCTGTTTCTGTTTTAAGGTGTGCTTTTCCTGCAAGGCCTAAAATGCACTAAATGCACTAATCTGCAAGATCTGGTTTCTCTGCCTTTCCCTGAGTTGCAGGGCAAGGTGACAACTGGTTTGGGGTAGGGAGCTATCGTTCAATCTCTACTATTCCCCACTTCCATTAGTAACACCTACTACCACTGTTTCTGACCCTTCATACTTCCTAAACATAGTGTGGTAAACACTGTTCTGCCAGGCAGGAAGAAAATTATTTGTTCCAATCCAAAGATGAGGATACTGTGAGAGATGGAGATAACACTGGAACTGGATCTGCCTTTACTGATCGTTTGGCTGACAAGGGTTTACAGCAGGACCTGTGTCTCTCAGGGTACCCTTAACAACCATTCACCTGCACAAACTGACACATCCTTTGTACCAGTCTGTGCTACAGAAAATTAGATATGGGTTTATGGTTGTTTTATTCACCTTTAAAATCTGTCAATCTGAGTGACTGGCTGCTTTATCAATGCCAAAGACAAACCTTGATCAAGAAGCTATCTTCTCTGAGTGCTCTGATTCTGTCACCTACTCCATGTGGCATTGCAGTTTTGGCTGTGTAGGCTGTTGTGCAGACTGAGTAGGCACCAGAGAACTGCAGCCATTTCTCCTGAGAACAACTTTGTGCTGCTGGAAGGTAAGTCCTACATCTTCCTCTGGGGTAAAAACTTCGAGGAAGTGCTGGCCATGTTGAGCTTTGGCCCCTTTGAAGATAAGGAGGATGGCAGCCATTCTGGACAACAACATTTGTGAATGGTTATCGTGTTTCTTTGGGGCTGGTTTATAACAAAAGGTTGGCATCATTAGAGCAGTACACAACTTATAAACCCATACAGTATATGAGGCAAGGGTGGAAAGAAACAGATTTGGTGTGCACTGCCCCCTTTGAAAAGCATCCCCTCTGAGGAGTATGTAATACTGTGCAGTTGCTTCCCCTCTGTGAAAGAAAACTCCTAAAACTGCAGGTATAGGAAGTCTGATATGACAAACAAGGAGATAATTTAGAAAGAAAATCCTTGCATTAAGCATAGCAAGTCCATAAAATATGGGCAAGATGTGTTTTTACTCTACTGGTCTATTTGGCACTAGATAAACAGGTAATTAAAATGGTATTAGTGACTCCTCAGATTAGCTTTGGGGGGGGGGGGGGGGGGGGGTGCCCACTT
>VZRQ01009300.1:0-60892 GCA_013397975.1 Machaerirhynchus nigripectus | reverse complement strand
GGGTGGGTGTGCTCCTTCCGTGTGTGGGTGGGGGGGGGGGGGGGGGTGTGTCTCCATTTCTGCTTGAGGGGCTTGGACAGGATGCTCCCTTCCCAAGCAGCCTAGGAGAGGGATATTGCTCCATGGTGTGATATTTCATATGAAAATGCTATCTTCAGAAATTCTCAGTGGAAATGTGTAGATGATCTCCCTCATACCTAATCAGAGAAATCTGTTTGAGCAGAAGTAAAAAGATTTGGTGCATGGTTTAATATCATATAATGGATGAATGGTGTAACAGCAAGATTTACTCTTGTCTGTCCATGGGCAAAAGTCTCTGGGTTTCCCTCAGCGTGTGACCGGAAATCCGCTTTATCATACAGAGAATCCGTGTGCCTTGGCAGTTGTGCAGTTTAAACTTGATTGCCCACACAGAACTCCCTATTGTAATCCTCAGGTAGACTTGGCTGCTTCTGCATGCACTCCAGTGTCCCTTAATTGATTAATATTGCTTCATTTATAAAGTTCCACCAGCAAGAGGTGACATTTGTATGGTTGCATTTGGATGGTGTTTGATATATTGCTGAGTACAGAATGGCTGTCAGATTTGACAGCACAGTAACAGCACTGCCCATATTTTATATGCAATTGTGCAAAGTGATTTGGGCATTTCTGAGTTTCAAAGCCGAAAAATTCTTCTTTGATCTGCACACAAATTAATTATTTAGAAAAATGGTTCACAGGTTTTCCCTCTTGGCTTTACACAGAACAGAAAAAAATTGGACCTGACATACATAGGCAAAATCTGCTGCTTCATAAGAATCATTGCCTGGATTTACACAGGTGTCACATACATCCATTCATATTGGTATTTATATTTGTTGATGTAAGAACTGCACGAACATGACTGGTACAGTCCTGATAAGTAGTAAGCAAGGAGTTTTGTGTATGCTGTTGGCAAGAGAAGGTGTGCCTAGTGATAGGTGCTTGGAGTTTTCTGAATGCCTGCTTATACCTGAGCAGCAAAGTTATTTGTAGAAATCTCAAAATGAAATAATTGAATTTGCCTCATTTAATTTAAAATTATCTATTGTTAATCATGTGGAAAAGGAAACAAAGAGCTGTGAGGGAGAGGAAATTTTTTTTTCTTTTTGCCACAATTATTTTTAAGAAAAGCAAATACACAATTTCAGTGAAAGGCTCTATTTTCCTTTTTTTAGGTAAGATTTTTGATATTTAGTATGACCTTTAATTATGATTTTACCAAATGCCTTCTTAATATCCTTGTGTTTCTTTATCTGGCATTTTTAAAAGGAATCTCAAGAGCAATGAATCAAGGTCTGGTTTACCTCCAAATTCAAGTTTTGGAGTTACTGTCTCTTTGCCATTGGACTTTTGGACCCAGACAGAACTTCCAAAGGAGGATGCAGCTTCACAAGTCTTGAGGCAGCCTGGAGTGCCTGGGCCTGGGGCACTTGGTCTTCTGGCCTGCCCAGAGCTGTGAAATCGTTGGTGAGCTGTGCCTCCAGGTGAAGGAGCTGTGGGAGGAGGTCCACAAGCTGTGAAGACTCTGAAAGGATGAGGAAGTGATCAAATGGCAATTCTCTGAGACCCCAGCCAAAAATACTGCCAGGGCAAGGATGACCTGAGAAGCATCAGCATGGCTGAACGGCAGTGGGGCAGTGATGAAGTCTTTGGGGATGGAGGTGGTGTTCTCCTTGGTTCTGTCACTGAGGGGAAGGGTCTGAGGATGACTCGGATCCCTTAGTTAACAATTGGTTGTACAGCTGGTGTTGGCAGCAGGGCTTCAGTGTGTATGACCATGGCACCCTCTTTGAGGGTCCAGGGCTGCTTCAGCTGACTGAATCAGAGACAGGATTCAGCTGACTGAATGAAATTTAAACTAGAAACAGTGGGGAGGGATTTATTCCTCAAAAATCAATAAGTAAGTCAGGGAGAGGGTTGTCTTGCCTGTTCTGAGGAATCAGCATTCCTGGGTGCTGCTCTGGAAGGCCTGGACACTGATAAATGCAGCGTGGGGAACAAGCAGAAGGTAAAAGTCTTAGAGTAGTTACAGAGCTGTCACCTCACTGGCATCATGAAGACGTGGTAGGATAGGTCACATGGCTGGAGTGCACCAGAAGAGGGACCCACCAACACAAAATCCAGCTGCTGATGCACACAATTTTCTCTGACAAATCCAGTACCTTCTCAAACTGAGCATAATCCAGTCTGATTTCCCACTGCTGTAATAGGAGAACTAAGGTTATAGCAAAGATGAGACAATAGTGATCATAAAGGAGGAAGTGGCAAGTATAAGAACAAAGGATCCAAATTTGCCAGAGGTGTTGGTAAGAGAATGACCTTGCTTAATAAACCTTTCCCTCAGTTTAAATCTTAGATGTTTCTGGTTTTGAAATGTTTAGCAAACATCTTTAAAATGCTTTAGTGAACGAGACAAGTAACTTTAAAAAGCAATGAAAAATCTTCCAACCACACAGAAAAAAACCCAATCGATATCAAGCCAAAATTATAAACCACCACAAATACAAGATGCTGAGGCCAGAATGCCAATAAAGAGTAAGAAGATACTTCAGAATATAAGTATAAATTGTGTACTTTGATATCTAGTAATGCTAAAAAGATACACAGGAGTAGGATGCCTATTTCACTACCTGTATCTGATTGAATTAAAAATAAATAAGTTTATATGTTTTTATCATAAAAATAATAGTGTCATATTTATTGGGGACCTGCCTGTTCATAAATTAAGGGTTTTGGTACAAGATGTAGGCTGCATGAAGCATGTCAGCTAGAAATACTGCTTGGGGTTTTTTTTAAATATGCTCGTAGTCCCATGGGTGAATAATTTCTATTTGACGTTTCAAGAGCTTAAGAACAACACTAGGTATACGGAGCTGATACTGCGACAGGGTTTTAACCTCTTCCCCATGTGTTTATTTCTGTTGATTTAGCGGATAGTAAACATTCAGTAAGCTTGGAGTCCAATGTGATAAGATTCTTTAATTTTCCCTCACCAGCCAAGCCATCTAGCCCACAAAGCCTGATTTAATGTACAGAAAAAATTAAAAAGGAAAATATAGGAACTGGATTTGTTTTCGTAGTGATAAAGTTTTATGGACAAACTCTTGCTGTGTGTAGAGTTTGAGTGAGCACACTCTATGTGACACGCTTTTGTGGAAAAAGGGAACAGGCTCTCCCCTGCCAAGCAGTACAGCAGATCAAAAAATACCCTGCTCATTTATCAGAGCTGGAAATGCAGGGGAAGGCATTCACAGCAAGGAACTCCCAAACTCAGGTTAATGAGCAGTCTAACTGCACCTAGAAGACAGATCACAGATGGGTGTTAACACTTTTCTCAGTGTGTAGCATGTACATGGAAGAAATGGAGGACGTTTAGTTTGAATCAAGCAAGATACACTGCATTTTTAGCATTTTTTGAAAAGGTTTTTTACAGCATCTGCAAAATGTAGGCTGTAGATTTCTGTCAGCTACTAAGAACTGTGCTATTACCTATTGACTAGAAACCATTTTGGTGTTAACTTCAACTCAGCTAAACAAGGTTTTAATTCCAAATAATAGAAGTAACAACAGTCTGTTACTCCTGTTTGTTGCTTAATAGGGTCAGTAATCCACATCATATCTTATTTTCTATGTGGTGGAAATTTAGAAATAATGAAAGGAATGCAGGAACAGACAGATAATTTTCTCCAGTCACTGTAACTACCCCTAATAGATGAGCAGAATGACTATTCATAGTGCCAAGCAATACCAGGCAATCTGTTCTGGGGCATGGAATAACTGTGTTGTTTTTTTTACTGATGGGAACATTTGTCATTTGCAATTGCCAGACTGTACATATGTTGGCATTAGATAAATTTTCAGTATGCTTCTTGAATATTTTCTGCCTACCAAATGATTTGTGGCTGAAAACAAATCTGAGGACCTCCTGTCTTCTCTAATAAGCTAATCAGAGAGTTCTGTTCCCTCCTCAGTCTGTGGGAGTACAAACCCGTATCTCTTATGTTTCACCAGGGTGCAATGATCACCATTAAGCTGCCTCCTAGTCTGTGCAGAAATGCTCCTTTTTTACAGTCTTACCAACACTGTGACACAGTGCAGCAAGATTCATGGAAGGGAAATAAAGCAAATGAGAAAGATCACGGCCCTCTAGCTTTTGGGGTGGGCCATTCATCTGGGAGCTTGAAATAGATCTCTGTTAGGCCCTGCAAAAACCCTAGCTAAGTAATTTTATGTTATGCTGTCATTTAAACCCAGGAGTAATTCTGTAATTACCTGTGTTACACTGTCACCAGCATTATTATAATTTCACACATACTTGGGTGCAGTTTAAAAAGGATTAAATTGTCTGTCCTAGTGGACTTAGCATTACACCAGACTAGGGAGGTTCATTAGCAGGGTTCAAGCGAGGTTCACGGCTGTAATCCTGTGTTCATTACAGACCTTTGCAGAAAAAGAAGTACTAAATGCTTGCAGATCTCAGTGCTAAAAACCTGAAGCCAATCACTTGGAAGATGTGTTTACACACATTTTTTCCCACTATGAACTAATCTAAATGGAGGCACTGTTTAGTTCTATGTGCAATTTTTCCCCTCAATCCTAACCTCAGAAAACTGAAATGTCAGGTTTCTCAGGGCTACATTTTAAGAAATTGCTTGTGTAATCAAATCAGTGCAGTTACCTTGCTGGTTTTTCTGTCATGGCAGATTTTGCTGGTTGACAAAAAGAAAGGGAAAACTGCTTCCAGATAGTTGTGTGTAATAGATTATCTTGTTCTGTGTTACTTAAATAGTCCTGATGTCTGTGACTTCCACCTGTTACGTTCCGGGGAAAGCAGCACATGCAGAAGTGTGGTAGAAAATTGTCTTTATGTAATTTTCTTTCCATCTTCATTCAAGATCAGCTGTGTGGCTGCCTTCTACACTGACTCTCTGAGCCGTTTTGTGTGTTCACATTGCTTTTAATTTTCTCATGGGTATTAATTATAACTTCATTGGCTGGAAGTAGAGTTCCTGCCCTTTTGGAATTGTCATTGTGTTGCTGTTACAGGCATGTCATGATTCCAGAGAGCAAGCACTGTGCTTGCTTCCCTCTGGGAGTAGCAGTTCTTTCCTGTTTTGGAGCAAAGTCAGTCTCACCTTTAACCACTGTGGTAGCATCACAAGATTTTCACAACCAGGATTATTAGCTTTTAAAATTTGATGGTTCCTTTTTTTTTTTTCCTGAGATGTATTTGCCTCCTCAGGGAAACAGTTATTCTGTATTTCTGCCCACTGTGTCAGGTAGAAGGAGAAATTTAAAATCTTCAGTCATCATTATTCTTCCATATATCTAGGGCAAAAATGCACTGGATTGACTTAAATACTACAGTTTAAAGAAAACAAATTATATAATGAATTCTCAGTGAAGACCAATGAGGTGTCTCATGGCACTGAATATGAAAGATAAATCATTATATGGGGAATTGTCTGCAAAGCTTAATTCTGTGTTAGTAATAGGCTGTATTTGAACCCATTCTGTTATAATTTTAAAGAACCCTGCATAAACCAGCTTTCCCTCCTGGTAATACCCATGAGTAACTTCCTGAGATAGGTTGGTTTCTGGGGATTGCAACAGGCTCCTGGCAGTTCTGTGGCTGTAGAGCTGCGAACAATGCCAGGAGAGAAAGTTGGTTAATAAGTTACAGTGCCCTCAGGTTGGTTTATTGTGAGTGACCTGGATCATGGTGCATGCTTTACAATGAAGTAGTTCGCAGTGTCTTATTTGGAGTGCCCACTTTGAAGTGTGTTAGAATATATGCAGTGAAAAGCCAATGGGAGACCAGCAGCTCGTGTAGAAGAGCACATTAGCGCAGAAAAGTAAATAGCAAATTTCCAGAGGTCACAGACTGGTCTATTGCTTTTTTTTTTTCTGTATTCTGGAATTTGGACAGCACAGTTGGCTGACAGAGGATCTAATTAGAGGTCACACAGGGCATGAGACTGGCAGCTGTCACACTCCTATGGGAACAAGTTTGGGTCTGTATTCTTTGGGCTTACCCAGGAATAAGGGGAGCAAACATGATAATGAAGAGAGACTAGTATTACTGTTTGCAGGCTTCCTGTCCTTTCCCCCTTTCTTTGGTCAATGAATTCCTACCACAGAAAGGTCCTTCTTAAAATTTTCCATTTCCTGTGCAATGTCTCTATTTTTTCAGCCCCACTGTATGTTGCCAGTGATTTTTGACAGAATACTACTGCTTGATGTTTATTCAAATAGTTTCATCTTTGGAACACAGTATAAAGGCCGTCTGCTGCTTGCAATTTCTCACAAGGCTGGGGCGGCACATGGTGTTAGTTTTGCTGCAGCAGAAAATGGAGAAGTGACTCATCCATGATTGCAAAGTTTGCTGGCATTACTGCTTGAGAGAGAGAGCTCTGTACTAAATTGTCTCTAGAAATGGTTCCTAGGAAAGGCATTTCCATTTTCTTTAGAAAAATTGAGGTATTCTGCTCAGAGTCACTTAGAATAACCTTTTCAAGCTCCTCCTCTTCCCACTACCCAACTTCAACCCCAGATGGCTGACATAGCTAGTCCTCTGCTGTGACAGAGGCTTCTGTCTATGGTGATGCTTTTGCTGTTTGTCTTCTTACAGTCAACCTTTTTAATCCATCTTCGTTTGCTCCATGTGCTCACTTTCTTCATATCTGTTGAGACAGAAATGTGAAAAGCAAAGTAGGTAGCTGCCAGATAAGTGCATTAGGTGACACTGCTTAACCTGTGTTCTTGGAGACTGGGTGCAAAGCTGAGGAGAACATCTTCCTTCTTAATTTTACAATTTAGAAATAAGATTATAATTTGCCAACATCAGCTGATTTTTGAAAATCATGTTCCGAGGCAATGCAGTGTAAACCAGGTTAGTGTAAAATAACACACAAATTGTAGGATTTACTGTATAAATTACAATACTGTATAAATTACTGTTTTACCTGCCCTTTCCATCATTCAGCTACCGCCGCTTCACCAATTCAATTTATCCTGCCATCTAGCATCTGTACTTTGCCAATGGCGTGGGGGGGAGAAGTGAGAGAGCACAATGGGGAAGTCGTGACTGAAAAGCTGCGTGTGGAGCGATCCCTGTCGCAGAGGGAGCTGGAAGCGGCTGCTGCAGAAGAGCCGGTGCCGCAGTGAGTCAGGGAGCCGAGCACAGCCCGTCCCAGTGAATCATCCTGGGTATGGGCTACGCCTGAAGATCCCCGCTCTCAGCGCCGCCGCTGAGGGACTTCGAGTTCCTATTCAGCAGAACTGGAAGCCCCAGCTCCCGTCCCCATCTGCAGAGCCGGTCCTCTCCGTTGCCGAGAGAAACTGGCTGCGGGAGAGCTCGGGCTGAGAGTCTATGAGGGTCTCTGCAGCCGGGAGTCTGTGGGAGAGCTGCAGATCTCCCCCTCTGGTATGCGGAGACAGATGGAACTGATTGCTCAAGCACCTTTGGCCTGGGATGATCTTTAAACATCACAAATAACATGTTTTATCTCTGAGTAGTAAATTCGTGCCCCACTGTAGTGAAGAAAAAAAAAAAAGCCTGATAGGGTTCCATCTTTTGGGGCATTATGTTCTTCAGTCAGGCTAATTTTCTGCAGATGACTGTACATTTTAATGTTATTGCCAGAATTGTTTTGTATTGTTGCTTAAATAGCTTCTACACTTCATACCAGGTCTGACTGTGCTTCAGTAGTGGGTAAACAATAATTTTAGAATACAAGAATTATTCCCAGAAAGAAGTACACTTTTTAATATTTTCTGCCTTTCTTTTTGATCGTTATCCTGATATGTCAAAGTGAAAATAGTGGATGTAGTGCTATTGGACAAATTCCAGATATATGGATAAAAGTATGTAAATGGGTTTTGTTGAACACCTGTGCAGGAATATGTGTTTATATTCATATACATACCCACTTTTAAAGGAAATAAAAGGTAATTAAGAAGCTAATCTAAAAAAAAGTATGTTTTCCCTGGTATTAGCTTAATTTATTGGCCCCACCCAATGTTGAGACATAGTAAACAAAAAGCTTCATTGCAGCTGTGTGCATCCAGCTGTGGAAGCACAGTACTTCAGCTGCAGTGCATGAATGTGACTTTTTCTGTATGGTACAGTTGGGAAATTATTTCAGTGCTGAAAAACAGAGTTCTCTGTTAGTTTGTGTCAGATCAAATTACAAGCAAATCAGATCTGATACAAGCATTATTATAAAAAGCTTTTCTGAAGAGTGTGGCATAAAATCATAGTTCTCCCATGTCCGTTTTGTTGGCTTAGTAGTTTGCTTTTATTCTGTCTTTTAGAGAATTTTTAAGGCCGAGACCTTAACACCTCTTAGCCAAGCATTTGAACAAACTCAGAATAGTGTTGTTAATCAGTCATTTTAGGATGGCTTTAAGTATTTTCACAGTCTTGTTTCTGGTAATTTCTCTCATCAGTCTGTGATAGAGAAAAATTAAACGTAAGGTAGTAAAAGGGGTGATGATCTCCACTGGATTCTGTTCTTGGAAATGAAGGGAATTAAGAAGCAGAAATGTATGTTTGGTATTTAAGCAATGCTGTGGAACAGCTCCTGGGTATTGCAGCAATATTGTGAGGCTACATCCCTAGCAAGACATCAGTTATTCCCAGTGTTCGGCTTGGAAAAGCTATGTTGTCGCTACTGAGATACAGGGTAAAGCACTGAAACTTTAAGGATCTCAGGAAAAAATGTCACCTGATGGTCTGTAGATGTGGGAGTTGCTGAAAATAAATAAAGCAGCTGAGGCACTGGATTTTAAAATCTGCATGCAACATTTGTGGAGATAGAAGCAAAAAAAACAGGCCTTTTTTTTTTTTTTCCAATGGATGCTAACTCACAGATAATTTGTTTTTCCTTAACCACTGGTTACAAGGATAATAGTATATTTCTTACTCTTTGTCTGCCATTATGGGGAATCTGTTCCAGTGCCCAACCACCCTCTGGGTGAAGAACCTGTTCCTAATGTCCATCCAATCTGAATGTCCCTTGACACAGCTTCATACCATTGTGTATTATCAGGGGTTGTAGTTATGTTTAATAGGATTATTCATTAATTTTTGCATCACTTGCCATCTATTTGCAGAAAAAGAAGAATTGTTTAAAAATATTGTAATTCAGGGCCTGAGTCCATCTGCTCAGGGGAATTTAAAAAAAAAGGTATTCAAAGTAGTTTCTGTATGCAAAAATTTCATAAATAATTATTCAGTATCTATCAGTTTACATGGGGTTTGAATGAGATGCAGAACGCTTTCTGTAAATTCTCTCTATGAACCTTTTCCACAGGCATAAGCTACCAGATCTGTAGTGTGCATTACAGGGAGATTCAGTATTTTCTGTCTCTTTCTCTCAGCCTCGTGGTGTGGTCAGATGGTTACTTTTATCCGCCGCTGTCCACTGGATCATAAACATGGCACCTTAGGCAAAGCATTCTATTTTTATGCGAAAAGAAAAGAGCAAAAATATCTACACAGTGGCCTCAGCTTTTGTTGATGACACAGATCTTTTCCCTTGATCCCGTTCCCTAATGAGAAGTAATGTTGCCATCTGCTGGCAGAGGACGAGGACAGGCTGCTTCTGGTGCTTTCTTCTTAAAGCTGGTGTGTTCCCTTGATGAGTTACAAATCCTTTTTCCCCTCCCATGTTTGATTCACTGATCTTGGCCATATCTTTACCACGTGAGGCAATTATTTCTGTGTGAGGTCCATGAGTTATTTATGAAGGTTTGAATCAGAAAACCATCTACATAGAAAGTTTTCCTTTCAAGTACCCATTGGTCTTGTCTTAATAAAGGAGTTTAATAAAACACTAATGATGTGATCTTCATTATAATTTAATTAATAGGTGAAACCGTGTTAATACAATTTTTTTCCTGTGAAACAGGGAATAAACTTAAGCATTTGCTGTAAACTAGGAGGTCCTTTTCATTGCCACCTTCATAATAAACAAAATTTTCAGGTCCTCTAATCTCAGAGGTCTCAAAAATGGAGCCAACAGGAAGAGACAGCTGGTCCCTCAGATCCTGCTCATCTGTCTTTTAATGCCTAGTTCATGATTGAATGCCTTATAACACTGTCTAGGAATGTTGGGACTATGTTGCTGCTTTGCGAGGATGGGGACACCAGAAAAAGATACTGATTCAGTGCCAGTTGGCACATTCTTCTTTGTTCTTGAAATGTGTACTCCTTAGATACCCCTGACCTGGGGCATTGTCTAGAAAGACAGAGAAGAAACACTAATGTCTCTCTGACACTTTTAATAATCTGATGCCATATCTGGCAGGTTATTCCTAGGACTTCTCTTAGTTTAGCTTGGAAGAGCAATTCATATTCCTCTTCTCAGTTTGAGGGAAACTTCTTGAGACTGGCTTCACTTTAGTTCACAAGACTCAGATTTTAAATCTTTTCTCTCAAGCCACTGCCTCTTCTTAAAATAACTTTGTCTTTAACTCATTTCTTGGATCAGTTTTATAAGCCCATTTTGCTTATTTTCCCAGATATGAGGTGTTAACTCAGTGCAACTCCTGGAAATGCAGGAAAAGTAAAAAACAAACAAACAAACAAACAAACAAACTCCAAACCAAAACAAAGCAAAACCCCCCAACCAATCCCCAAACCCTCACCACCAACTGTGAATGCAGCAGAGAACTGTTTCACCTGAGATCATCTGAGATTCTGTTCACAGATGACTAGCAGATGCTGAGAAACATTGAAAGGAAAATGTATAATGCCTCTATTCAAAAGAAAAGGATAAATTAGATCAAACAGCCTTTTGTCCTTATCTGGAACATATTTTGCTTTAATACAGTACCATTTGGCTTTGTTACTTTTTGTCTTCTGAACACAAAATAAATTACACTCTTTTTCCTCTTTTTATAAAACTGCTGATCCTGAGGAGACAGATGGAAAAAATTTCCTGTTTTGACCTTGCTTAATTTTGTAGACTTCATATATGTTGCAGGATGCTGATGGTTAAAAGCCCAGGCCTTTTGAAGGCTATGGGAATGCTTTTTCATGTGTAACCACAGAGGGGCTCTGAAGGGTGTGCGATACTATGCTGTTCTCTCAGAAAAAGAGAACAGTATTTCTGATGTTGATCATCTTCACCAACTGCTGGATGAAACAAGGTGCATTTTGGTTGGAAATGGAATGCTACAGATTTCTTCTCTGTGCAAACAAATGCTTTGTCTGATGCCCAGACATTATTTAAGTGTTGGCTATCAAATGCTGTGGACTAGAGGAAGCAGTAGCTTTTCATAATGTAGAAACCTCATCTGTATGATAAGGTGGTGAATGTAAATAGCACAGGCATCTAGAGAGAAATCATTCTGACTTCCTGGGGTTTTGGCAATTAAAGGCCAAGTTGTAGTAAATTCTACTTAAGTTCAAGGAAGGATGAGGAAGGAAATATGGCAAGAATTTGCAGAGAACCCTCTCTAGTTCAGGCCTATGCTGATGCCAGTGTGGACAAATCTTGAGAGATCTCAGATCGCAGCCATTGTGTGACATTGTTTGAACTGAAAGCTTTCCTCCTTCCTTGTCTCCCTGGAGAAGCAGCCAGTTAGGGTTGCTGCACATGACACAGCATATCTGACATGCTGCTAATGAACAGACTGGTCTTTAGGCAAGTGTATACTGCAGAGAAAGTATTTGTCAAACCTCCTGCAGAAGAAAAGAGGATTAATGCAGGAAACTAAAGCTAATCCACCCTGCCCCACGTGGTTGAAACTGGATCAGAATTTCCATTGCTTCTTCCTGTGCTCGGTTTTGTAAGAGCAGGAAGGGAAAGCAGAAGAGGAGACTTCTTGGATGCAGTTGAGGGACAAAGCCGTCTCCCACCATTTCACCCCTAGGCCTTGCAGGAAGGTGGATGGTCTTTGAGGTTGGAGGACCATAATAAGAGCATGCATTGGAGTTGAAGCAGGAAGCTAAAGCATGTACAGTTAATTTAGGGAGATGAAGGAGTGGCGTAAAGTGAGCAGAAAAGTAATGAACTGGGAGGTGAGGGGGAGGGGACTAAAAGGAACTTGGATGCCCTGAATTCTAGGGCAGACTTTTCTGTAACCTAGGTTACTTCCTTTAATCTATTTTTGTTTTATGGGCTCTTCTATTAAATTACAAATGCCCTTATTTCTCCATGTTTTGGAGAGTCTTTTGTTCTGCCATGTGGAGTACATGGGACTTGGGCAAATTAAAGATAGCCCAAAAGAGTTATTAAAAACCCTATCCATTAACTTTCTGTGGTTTGAGTTTTCAATAGGTCAGCTGACAATATCATGTACCTCTGTGAACTGACACTGCAATTGAAATCTTTGCATAGCCAATACTCTTAGTTTCTGCTGCAGCCTGAGAAGGTTTAAACATAAACTTTGAGAGTGCCTTCACCACCAAAACGGTGGGAATGTGGTGGTGGATATCCCTCCATTCCTGCTCAAGCGAAATAACTGTGAATAAGTCATCAAGTAAACCAGAGGGAGCTTTGATAGGAAAGAGGGATCCCAGTTAGCTTGGAAGTGAGAAACCCTGACCACAAGGCTTACATAGTTTATTTGTATCTAATGCCTTGTGATTATTGTGACTGTGAACCTATCAACATTGTGATTGATGAAAACTAATCTGAAATAGCTTTCTTAGTTTCTATAGCTACTTGAATGCATTTCTTAATCATATTAAATCTCTGTGTTTACCATTAAATTTTCAGATGGTTAAAAACAATTGTGTTCCACCTGAGTGGGACTTCAAGAGACCCATAGCTGTAGAACAGTTTTACTTTACTCTAGCCCTTTTTCATGGGCATTTAATTACATTGCATGCCAACACTCAGAATTTGAATTCTATATTGTGCTATCTCAAGCCAGGTTCTATTGAAGAATGATTTGAAATGGACACAGTTTTGGTTTTTTTGAAAGTGGTGGAACAAAATGGTACAATCAGTGTACGGCTTGTCAAGAGAATCTGTTGTTGCCAAAAAAGTTACTACTCCAAATGAAAAATGCTCTTTTTATATAAAATGTGAGAAGTTTCAAAATATGCTATATTTTTGTTATGGAGATTTTCTACCACAGCTCCTTACATGGCCTTAGATTTCCAGCTTTCTTCTCTTGCTGTATTCATCCTGAATATTTTATGCAATTTCTCAGCTGTCAGTCTTGGCCACAACAGCTAAACTGCATTAGCTAGATCTAACCAAAGTACAGCATTCACTCCAACTTGGGTAAGTTAGTTTGTTCTAAAAAGATAAGATTTTTGCTCCATTATTTGGAATGTACAAAGTAATTTTTTACACTGTGGTGATAGTTGCCAAAAGGTTAACAAACTCACATTTATAATGAAAATGTTACCCCTGCATGAATGCCATTGACTTTAACATTGAATTAAAAAATCACTGAGTTGAAGAATGTAGTTGAAGGAGAGGTTGTTCAGTGCTTAGCACAACAGGTTCATGTGTGGGTGGACTGATCTATGCTACTGCTACAGAATGGGAGAGCTGGATCTTTGAATGTTCTTTGTAGGAAAATAAATAGACAGTAAAGTGAGATATATTTATGTGGTCAATTCATTATACTAGTGAAAATAAGCTAAACAATACTGTTTGGGCTTTTTTTTTCCTTCATGTTTTAAAACTCTGATTGTAGTCCTGCATTCAATCCAGATACTTTAACAGTCACTTCATTTCAGTGTGATGATTGTAACAAAATACCCTGTGCAACAGAATATGTGGCCTTTTACCTACGCTCACAGTCAAAATCCATTGATCTGCTCTGCTGCATACAAACACGACGCATTAGCATGTATGAGGACTGTCTTTATTAAAGTTACAGAAAGAGGCTAGTTTTCCTAGGAAGTGGTTAATAGAATCCTGTATTCATAGTTTTAAGAAGAGCATTTGTTTACAAAACCGGAACTTCCTTTCCTTGAACCAGGAACTTGCCATAAGTCAAGTCACAAACGTAAAGATGGGTGCAAACTCCACATATAGGCACTCTCATCATTGTTATTTTTTTATCAGCTGTGGCAAGCAGCTGTTGTTAATTCTTCAGCTCCTCCTGGAACGTGTATTGTTTGTTCCTTTTGGAAACTGGGCGGAGATTAAATAATGAGTGTCCTTAGTGTGTGTTTATCGTGGGCCAGGCAGCTCTTTAATGAGTTCTGTTCTTTCTCTGTTGTAAAAAGGGTTTTCATTTTCAGAATCTCAGGATTAGAGCATCTGCGGCATCTGAAGAATTTAAAACTACTTCTTCAGAACATTCAGCTTCTCTTCCCTGTTGTTCCCCAAAGCTAGTCTGAGTTTTCTGTACCAAAGAGATCCAATTTTAGACATGCTTTCCTCCACAAATCCAGTAAATGAAAAATAAGCATGTTATGTTCAATAAACTGAAAGTACGTATCTGTGTTGTGATGAATAAAATATCATTCACTTGAGCTGCATGGTAGTGCAGCTTATTACAATGCGGTTCTGAAAGGCAGAAATCCTTTGTTTAGGATAGAGTTACAGTGTTTGGTGAGATAGTTGTACAAGCAGCAGCTGTATTTGTGAGATTAAAAGAACGCTCAGTGCACAGAGCTGGTTAATTATTTTCTGATTTTCACTGTTCTGAAGTGTATCCACCGAAACATGGTGTGGAGTATGCATTTTTTATTTGGAATATTACTTCAGTACTTCAGGAATAGAACAAATGTCGACACTTCGGGCTATAAAGCATTTAATATAACCACATAGTTGATATAACACAGTCAATGCCTGTTTGTGCTTCAACAGCCTGTCTCATCTCAGCTTTGCTGGTGCAGAATGACCACTGGCACTAATGAAAAAATACAGGAATTATTGATGCATTTGATTATGATTTGAGTCAGAAGAATGCCTGCCTGTAGACACTAGAAAGAAAACGGTAATTTCGTATGTGTACTACTAAAGCTGTACTAAGCTACCATTAAACCTCAGTACCATTATCTCAGTTTTTTTTTAGTTTCTGGCCATCTAAAATACTATTAAAAATTAAGAAAGTCAGTGGTCTAAAGTGTATGGTACCATGTAAATCATGACACCTCTTTCAGTCTTCATGCTTTTGCTTCTTACGTATTTATCTGTTACCCTTTCCCCCTTCTCAATATTAATCTTTTACCCTTTTTCCAATCATTTTTACTTTTATGTCTAGAAAAGTAGGAGTTGCACTTATTTTTGAAGGAAAGTTGCAGTTATTTTTGAAGGTTTTCTTTTCAAAATGGGTGTGTGGTGAATTAACTATGACTTTAAGATGGCATATAAGAGGAAAAGACTAAGCTGTAATGATGTGCTCTTAGTTATTACCTCTTCAACTCTGCCTGCCACCCAATTATTGCTTTAAAAATTGAGACCAGTACAAAGTGCTAGAAGGCAGTTGGTATTAATGGTACCAAATGGGTCAGTCTATGTGTCATATATGTTTGGGGTTTTTTCTAATAATAATTATCCTGTTGCTATTCGTTATCATATTTTCTCTACCTTTTGATGGGGAATATTAGATTGTCCCTGAAAATCTATGACACTGCAGGTATTAACAATATATGTTATTTGCTACTGTCAAAAGGTGTATGTTTATTACACCCTAAAGATGGCCATACATTCAAGAAAGGCGTAACTATTCATTGTACCACCATAATTAACTCATGAAAAAGGAAAAATTAGAGCTGTAGATAGTTACCAAGGGAAATTTAACACTTGCTCACACTTACCCAAAGCCTATTGATGTAAAGAAATGGAAAAAAACTTTTCTCTGGAATTCAAAAATAGGGGAAGGAGACTATGCAGTGGAAGCTTCTGGAAATGCCATCGTTTGAATAACTTATGTCTAGATTTAAGAAAATAGAAAGTATACTTGAGAAAGGAACTTCAGCATGTTTGCAAAAAGCAGAGATGATATAAAGAGCTGCGTGCCTCCGCATTCAGATAAATTACAGAATACTTTTCAATCACATTTGTCTGTATTCTTTACAGGAAATACCAATATGTGCTTAATTGATCAAATATAGTTTTATATTCAGTCTTTCCTAACGTGGCTTTTATTTGTCAGACATTCTTTTTTTTCAGTAGTTTGAACTAACTCTTATGTAAGAAGGATCTAGCACCAGTGTCTATAAAATGATTGTGTACATAAGCAGTCTGGTTTGTAAAAAGGATGCATTTAAATAAAGTCAGTAAATAGAGGTGAGAGGACAAGTCTTGTCTAAGAAATGAACTCTGTAAAAGAAGCCTACCAAGTACCCATGTATTACATAACATCTCACTGCAAAGGTGGAAGAGACAGGAATAAGCAGTCAAGCCTTCAGAGTGAGAGGATTAGGTAGTGTTCAAATTGTAGGGCTAACTGGGGCTTTTATTTCCCAAGTCCAGTCCTGGGAGAAAGTGCTGAGTATTGGTGTATTTTTCCCTTCCTACAAAACAGATTTTTTTCTTTAAATACCAAAGAGAAATTCAGATTATTTTTTCCTCTGCACTGAGCAGAGTGCAGAACTGAGCAGAAATCACTGTGCTAATAGGACTCACTGTAGTACTTGTAGATACAAAATTCCATCCTACTTTAGGGAAAATGTTGATTACATGTTAAGAGGAGGTCAGTGCACTTTTGATTTTTCATGCAGCATAGGAAAAGGCAGAAGTGGAGGAAGTAGTCAGGAGAAGGAGAGAAAGAAGATAAGGCTGTGAGAACAACGTATGTATCTGCTTAGCAGAATACATGCACAGCTGTTAAATGTTCAAAAGAGATGGTTCTTTATTTTCTCACAATTTTTTTTCCAAAGATGCTGAAATGGACTCTTAAAAACACACGCTTGGGAAGAAAAAACTGCCCCACCCCCAAATTGCAAAAACCTTTTAAGGTAGTTTGAAAAAATTATTTGCTGACTAGACATTCTTTCTGGAGAGTATTCACCTTGTGTGTGAGTTCTCAAGCCAGGCACAACTATGGGACTGGACTGCACTCACCTGATAGCAGCCTTCCAGCACGTAAAGGGGCCTTAGAAGAAGACTGGAGTGGGACTATTCACAAGGGCATGTAGTGATAGAACAAGGGGGAATGGCCTTAATCTGAAGGAGGGTAGGTTTATATTAGATATTAGGAAAGAATTTTTAATATGAGGACTGTGAGGCGCAGAAAATGTTTGCTTAGATAGGTTGGGGACTTCCCATCCCTGGAGGTATTCAAGGCCAGGCTGGATGGGGCTCTAAATAACCTTGTCCAGTGAAAGGTATTCCTGTCCATGGCAGGGGGATCAGAAGTACAAAATCTTTGAAGTCCCTTCCAACCCACCCATTCTATGAGTCCATGATTTGCCCAAGCTCGTGTTAGTGTTCAGCACCATGGCCAGGGCAAAAGGTGGAGGATATGTAGCAAGGACAATGGGAATGTATAAATAATTTGTAATAAAAAGTAGCTTTTCCATGGATATGTTGCTGGCTCCATATTCCGTGGATGGTCAGTAGCATATGATCAGCGAGGTTTACCAGACATACAGCTGCTTGATTTCCTCCTCCTCCTCCTGATAGTCAGTCATTAACTGTAAGTTTGTTTGTCCTGTAAGTCAGAGCTGCCAGTGAGTAAGGTAAATTGCACCTTATTTATAAACTCTTAATCAGAAGTGGAAGACAAAAATGCCCAAAGGGTACTATGGTCATTTCCCCTTAAACAGTGCCTTACTTAGCTTCTTCTTTAGCACCTCAAGTCAGGAGTTCAAATATTTATTCTAGGAAACATACTCAAAGCATGAGAAAAACACAGTAAGCATAAGAAACTCAAAACTGAATCTGAAGATGTAGTTTAGCTTTAGGTAGTGAAAAAATGATATGGAGGATGTGCATGATTATGCTTCTCTTTCTGCCTCTGTATTAAATATAAAAATGATCTTCATAACTCATGCCCTTCCCCACCCTGCCCAATCAATTAGTAATCACTGGCATATACCCTGTAAGAAAACATTAGTAATAAAACTGTATGTGGAACCTTTTGGGAAAGGAGAGGGATTCTTACTTACAAAACTTCTAAATGAGTTTATCTTATCCTCTTCATTCCCTCTCTCCTGAACTTCACTCAACTGCCCTTTCACACCCACGTATTTGTAAGCACCAAGCTTGGGTTGCCAAGTTCCACCAGGTTTGCCCAGGATTGTTGGTGTGCAAAGTAGAGAACAAGAGACATTGCTGTCAATGTCCATTGCATTTATTATTTTTCCTTGATTGGTGGTGACAAACTACTTTTTACAGACCTGTGTATCCTTTTGTAGTCTCTGGCTCTTAAGACGTGATTATTTGCCACAGAATATGGCTTACTGTAGCTTTCTGAAATCTTAGATCTTATTGTCTGTTTTCCCCCATTTAAGTTATATGTCTTTAGTCTGTTTCCTTGCTGAACTAATGGAAAAGGAATGGAATATGTGACATGGTGCTACTTATTTCCATCTTCCTGATTTCAGGATGCAGGTCTTCCACTGTCAAGTCCTCTGTGCTGTGGTCTTAGCAGAGTGCAGGCCCTTTTTTTTCTGGATGTAAATGGCACAATTCCACTTTACCCCTGGTAGCAGTGTCTTGGAAATAGTGTTCTTAATCATAATTTTGGGCTGTTCTTTCAATCCCAGTTCTGCTGCTTCTTCCAGTGCTTACACATGTGCACACTTCCTTTCATATACATTAACATTCATACCACCATCACCTAGTTCTGGGTCTAGTTCTGAAAATCACTGATTTTTAATGGTGTAACACACACTCAGTGGCACTTCATAAATAAATATACACTTAGCAATGGAAAAAGTGGTGTAGGAGAATACAGACAGCCATAGTCATCCATGTCCGTAGCTGTTCATATTCAGTCAATGAGAGGCATTTTAAGATATCCAAGGTTCTTATAAGTGGTTAATAGATCATCACTAGAACTTTACAGGTGAGCATTCTGACCTTTTATAGTAAGAAAATTTGCTTATTAGAATGGAATGACCAGAATAAGAATTTTGTTGGCGTTTTTTTTTAATTTGGTGGTCCCTCCATGAATGCAATATAGAATATTACAGTGTTACTTTGTGTTTTGTTCTCTATGCCTTTAATAACACTATATGAGCACTTTGAATGTCATTAGTCACTTAGGTGGTATTGTTTGATGCTTGTCACATTGGTTCCAAGATATTTTTCCTGACAGCTGATAACTAACATTGAGCCCTTTGTGTGTCTGTAGAAAGGAAGACAGTCTATAAGAAGACAGTCTATAAGAAGGAAGGATGGAAAGACAGCGTGGACACACTGGAATTCTTTTTTTGCGTTCACAGTTTATACATGTAGTCACTGAATTTCATCTATTGCTTTTAACCTCTCAGCATTGTAGGCTGTGAACTGTTCTGCAGTTCTCTTCCAGTTTAGTTTTGGCTCTCCTGAATAAGCTTGAAACTTAACAAATTGTGTAACTTCACAGTTCACTGCTCTTAAACCTTGACAGAGCCCGTAAGTTATTTCTGTCTGTTGTGACAACTGACTTTCCTACAGCTTGTTTAAATATCTAGAAAAGTTGATTATCCAGGGGGTGACTACCCATGGGATCTCCAGCTACTGTTGAAATTCAGCAGTTTTGTACTTGAGCTTCTTTAGAACACTTAAGGAATGCCATCCAGTCTTGGAAGTTTGTTTACTGTTCAGTTTATCAGTTTATTCTAAAATCTCCTTTTTTTAGCTTGTACAAATACATTATTTTGCCTCTATTAATGCTGTGTTTGGCCATGCTGGTTTTTGTTCTCATTCCTAGTCCTTTTAGGTCAAAATATTTTGGTTTGCACTGTTGAACTGTTTGAGTCTTTAATATGTTGCCTGCAATCAGCTACGAGATCACTCCTTATTTTGATTGATTTGTTCATGGACATTTCTCGTTTTTAGAGTTAAATATTAATCTGCTATTAATGGCTTTATTACTCCTATAGGTGTTGAATTATGTACATTAAAGCATTATTAAAGCATCTCATATCTCCATTCCTACCTTTAGCAGACAAGTCTCCACAAAAACACATTGCCAACCCAGTTCTCTGTGCTTGATACTCAGATTTCCAGCATTGTAGCTCTGGTAGTCTCTGCCTTTATTGAAAATCTTGTTGTTAGCTAATGTCCATGGGCAAGAAAAACAAAACAAAAAAAATCTCCCAAACAACCCCAACCCATAGCAATGAAAGAAAAATAAATTATCATTACTATAAATGTATTGCTGTAGAATTTGAGAATCTACCCAGCCAAAAAAGTAACTTTTAAAAAAAATGTTGATAATGTAGCTAAAATTACCTCCTTGACCCTGCTGTTTCAGTAGCTCAACAATTTACATCCCACAAAGACAAGCCCTTAACTTGTAACAGAAAGCTTTGTCAACTTACTGAATTTGGTGTGTAACATGTGGATAGAGGTGCTGGGCCCGTAGGTGCTCTAGATCTAATTGTCCTTTCTAACACTGCGCCTCTGTGAGGTATTACAGAGGAGGTTGCAAACTTAGTCGTGGAACTGGGGAGGCATAGAGAGATCAGGCTGTGTCTCACAGAAATATGTTTGTGACTAGCAATGCTCATGATCTTGTGAATCTTTTCATTAGGTTTTCCACAGAATCAAGATGAAGGTTCCTAGGAAATTATGCTGGTTTTGGCTGGGATAGACTCAATTTTCTTGATAGTAGTTGGTATAGGGCTGTGTTTAGGATCTGTGAAACAACACCAACTGTGAAAACAGTTGGTAACAAAGGGATGTTTTAGTTATCCCTGAGCAGAGGTCACACAGAGTCCGGGTCTTTTCTGCTCCTCACCCCATCAGCGAGGAGGCTGGGGGTGCACAAGGAGTGGTGAGGGGACACAGCCAGGACAGCTGACCCCAGCTCACCAAAGGGGTATTCCAGACTGTACGGTTTTGTGCTCAGCAGCATAAAGCTGGGGGAAGAAGAAAAAAAGGGAGGGGGACATTTGAAGTGCTGGCATTTTGTCTTGCCAAGTAACCATTACATGAAAGATAGTCCTGCTTTCCTGTTGGTTTGTGGCATTTTACAGTACTGAATTTCTTTTTTTTTTTTTTTTTTTATAATAGCTTTTGGTTTTTTACTGTTATTTTGCAAATTTTTACTCATGTTATTTAGTGATTTTTGTATTGACAGAGTTCCAGACAGGAAGTAACTTTTGTGAGATGCATTTGATTACTACATGGAGTAATAATAAATGAATATGAATGGTGGCAATGAAAGATATGAAGTGCTGGTTTTTTTGGTTTTTTTTTTTTTTTTTTTTTTTTTTAATCCAAATGGCAGTATTTAGGCAATTCTTGTTGTGACATGCAAGTCTTGGATTGAATGCAAATATCTGACATGGATTGTGTAGAGAGTTAGAAACTGAAGTCTTTTATTCTTTCAATTTTCACTACATATCCTTGTCACTATTTTGCTCTCTTCCAACTAATCAAACTAGAAAGCTTTTTCTAAAGTCTCATGTAGACTGTGCATGTAGTCTTACCTAATTCATGCTCATGACTCAGTAGTATGCACTAATCTTCTGTTCACATCAAACTCCTTTTATATTTTTTGCATTTACTTTGTGAAATGGGAGTTGCCAGATTGTATGGGAGTAATCTCACAAAGAGGATACACCTCCTTAGTCAATTAGGGAGTTTATTATGAAGGTAAATGCCATAAGTTAAGCATCAATCACTTCCAAGTTCATCCAGGTGTGCTTTGTTTGCTGGCCTACTTTAATATTATTTATATAATCGGAGTCAAGATAACATACAGGATTATGTAAATACTGTTTAGCTTCATAAAACCAAATTCTGTTAGTTCAAAATTACTGAATTATTGCCTACACCTTTCATGAAAATGTCATCTAGTCACCCCAATATAGCATGAAGTGAATTGCTCTTTTCAATTATACTGTCCCCTCAGTTAAAAACTATTCTTTTTGTGTTTGCAGTTTATTTTGGCTCAGTTCCACATACTAGCTTACATGAGAGAGACCTAAAAAGTCCAGGGTCATGACATGAAAATGGCAGTTTCAACCAAAGAGGAAGTTTTTTCTAGGACAGCTACAAAGTAGCTCCTATTAAGAGTCAGATAATCCATGCTTTGTAATCTGTATTTCCATTCATATTCTGTGCATTTGATACAGGTTTGTGTATAATAAATACAGTCATTTGTATAAGTAGTAGCAAAAGAAAATCTAATACAACATCAGTCAATTCAGGAATATTTTTTGCTTTGATTTGGATGACTCAATCTGAAACATTCCTGTGATGACAAAACCAAAAAAAAAAACCCCAACAAATTTAGGAAATTAAATGAACGAGTTGAGTAACAGGCTTTTCTTTGACATATCTGTAATCCCATAAATTTCTTGCAAAGAAAGAGAAAAGTTTACTCCCAAATGCATGTAACAGTAACAGAAGACAATAATTTTTCAGGTGATGCTAGAAGTATGATTTACATTTTATTTTATTATGATAGTCTTCTTCAAGAGCTCATGTGCCTGTCTCAGTCTTTCCATTTCTGTAATATCCTAAGCTATGCTGAGCACTTTGTAATAAATCTACATTAAAGTTTGACCATTTCTTTATCATTTTTGTTGTTTTCAGCCGCTTTTTTGAATGATGGGTGATTTACAGAAGAACATCTCCCTCTTGTCAGACAGTGTTTAGCATTTAGATTCAATACCTTCAGAGTAAATGCCTATTTGCATTGTTATTTTACAGACAAGCATGCTCAGTCTGGCCTAAAATACTAGAAAAAGATCTTCTATTAATCATATGGCCCTCTGTGATGGTAAAGAGATGTTTCTGTAAAAATTTATGTACAGGTGTGTGGGTTTACATGGTAAGATTTTGGTAGCAGAGGAGCTGCAGGGGGGCCTCTGTAGGAAGAGACTTGGACAGCCCTGTGCTGGACACACCCACTGCCAGCTGGCTCCAGACCTACCACAGCACACAGCTGAGCCCATCAGCCACACTGGTGGCTTGGAAATATATTCATGTATTTGGAATTATACTTAAGAAAGGCTGAAATGCTGTGTAGCAGTTAGAGAGAGGAGGCAGAAACTCCCTGTTGAGGAGGGGGAGTGAGAGAGCTTCTGGCTGAGGGTTTGCAGTCAGCCAAGCTGAACCCATCACAGTTGGAAAAGTAAAGATTCTTGGTGTCTAATTACGGGTTTGCTGGACTACAGCAACACTTAAAGCAACATTGGTGAAGCACTGTTCTGAACTGGAAGCTTTAGTCTGGTTTCTGTCTTGGGAAAGAACAGACAAGATGTTATCACTTATCTCCTCAACCTGCTTTTGATTTAACTTTTTTATTAAGCTATTTGTCTACAGAAACATCTCTTACAGAGTTGTTATGAAATACTTTTTCCTCTATAATGTTTCTAACCTATGTAAGCATTGTCAGAAAAATAACTTCTTCAGACTGGGCAGAGAAAGGGGATTGTGCTCTGTTATCCATGTTCTTCATGCTTGTTCACATCAGCAATGTTCTGTTGTGGTATGTTCAGCTGAGTCTTACGTTCCAGGTCAAGATAAGAATTCAGCTTTTTTTCTTTTTATAATCTTTCTCTTTGCATAATCTGAGAAACATCTTTGTAAATAACCTTAAAAATTTGGGTTTACATCCATACCACAGTTTCTATTCCCATGAGCTATATTTTATATGAAATGTTTGGATGAAATGAGATCACATCTCCTCCCTTTTCTCATCAGTAATTCCTGCTAATTTCTGCACTGTAGAGTCATGCTCACTCCTGCTTTCCTGGTCTTTGGAAAGGTGAAAAAAGAAAGTATTCTGTGCAAAACGTAAGTGTTTCAAATTTAGGAGAGAGCCATAGAGCTCAGGTATTCAGGTATTAAAACAGAACTGATAGGTTATAAGAGACCTACAACAAACATCTAGCCCAACTGTATTCTCACAGGAAATTATTGAATCATAGAATGGTTTGGTTTGAAAGAGACCTTAGAGGTCATTTACTTACAACCCCCGTACCACGGGCAGGGACAACTCCCACTAGTCCAGGTTGCTCAAAGGTTGCCATTTAACCTGGCTTTGAACACATTCATGCACATGGGGCATCTGCAGCTTACCTGGGCAACCTGCCCCAGTTTCTCACCTGGTTTCTCATCCCCCTCAAAATAATGAATTTCTTTCTAATATCTAATCTAAATCTACCCTCCTTCAGCTTAAAGTCATTCCCTCTTGTCCTATCACTACATGCCCTTGTAATAAGTCACTTTGCAGCTTTCTTGTATGTCCTCTTTTAGTACTGGAAGGTGCTTTTAAGGTCTCTCCAGAGTTTTCTCTTCTCCGGGCTGATTTTTTTTTTTTTAAGATTTACCTCTTGCCTGGTGCAGGCATCTCCTTGTTCAGAATGCTGGATGTGTTATACATATTGGGACAGACGTTTTGTGGAGGTGCACATATCAAAACTCTGAGATATTCTGATGCTCTGGGTAACAGTTCTTTTGAATATTAATTACCCACAATTTGAAGGGGGATTTTTAAATTTTTTTTTTCCCAAACATTTTTTTATCCAGCTCTTACAAAATTTGAATGTAGGTAGACCTGGTAGATGTAATGGACTGAATGGCATGGACTGTCAGTCTCACTACTGGCATTTTATAGTGCAGATGATTGACTTCTGAGAATTGACATTTGAAAAAGCAGCAAATGAAAAGGAGAAGCATGAAGGAATGCTCAGAAGTATTTTTTAGTTTTGCTTTCCTTTTATCCCCTTTCAAAAGACACCTTGAGAGTAATCTGATTCAAATTTTGAAAGTGCATGAAAACAAACACAAATAGTGCAAAATACCATGGAAGTGTAAAGGAAAATTTTTCTCAGGTTGTCTAATTCATCAGCTCTCAGAGTGTTCTTCAATATCCGTTGTTATATTCACAATGTTGCTGTGATAAAGTGCTGTATTGACAGTACTGTCTTTTTAATGATTTAAATGTTAGTTATAAAGTAACGTTGTTAGGAAATGTGCATGGCAGCTGGAAGACTCGGAAACAAGTCAGATGTATTCTTGTGTTTGACGTAGTTATTCCCTGTCCTACGATACAGAAGGCACTATTAACTACGTAACTGCTGACTTACATAACAGAAAAAAGTTAAACTTTACCATAACTGTGGCAAGTTTGCTATGCTTTTGCAAGCACAGCAAGTTATACCAGCAGGATTGTAATATTTGGTGGTAAGAAGAAGAAGAAGACTAAAGATTCTTAGCAATTCTTACTTCGAATGAACTCAAATTTTTGTAATGTCCTGTGGAACCATCACCATAGCTTTACCACGGCTCAGAATAATGTTTATCTCAGCTAGTTGATATTAAATCTTAAACTTACGAAATTCTGTCAGTTCAGTAGAGCTGTTGACTATATAAACAAAGCCATTCCATTAAGAGTTGGGAAAAATGGAAAAAGTTTAATCTTTTAGCCAAGTGACCAGGCTGGCCATGCTGAAAAATACAATAATATACTGTATTGAGCAGTATTGAGCAGTCTTTCAAAAATTCTTGTTTTGAAAGCTAAAAAATAACTCATAGCAAATGTTGACTTGGAGGCAATATCAATATGCTGCTGCAAAAAGGAAAGAGAGAGTGAAGGGTTTGCTCTCCAATTTTTTGTGACAGTGAATCTGATTTCCCATATAAAAATATTAAGTAAATGCAAATTTACTTCCGTTCCACCACTTCAGTGTCAATAGGAATTCTGAGACAAGAGGGTGGTAGAAAATATTAGTAGAGGAAATCTGCAGTTAAAACAAGTATACTCACTTTGTTTCTTGTTGAAATTCACTCTAACTGCTCCTTGATATGTGAGCTTCATTGAGAGAGCACAGGTTTAGGTACTCAGGTTCTGTCTGGAATATTTTCTAGCATCTTGGTGAGCATATTTTCAGAAAAAATCCTCTCCAGAGGACAAAGGAAAAAAAGCATATTTTGCCAATATTTCTTTTCCCAGTTTTCCTACAGAGAAAATAAAATGTTTGTAAAATCCCACTTCCCTGGGGTAAAATTACCAGAGTACGGTATGTGTATTACCAGAGTAAGGTATGTGAAGCGTAATTCCCTTGATGCCTTTTCCATGCCATCTCTTCTTGGCTAAACCAATTTCCCAGTAGTAAATCCCACAGATGCTTGAGCAAAGGAGAACTGTTCTAATATTATTTTAAATCGTCAAGTATTTTTCCTTGTGTATTGTTGTAGAAGCTGCTGTGCTGAGGCTTTTTGCAGACTAACATTTTCTAGAAGTTGAGTGTTGGTAGGAAAGCTTTCTTGTTGAAGTTACTGTTTTCTACATCCCTCTCTAATCTCCAGTAATTGTGTGTCACACATTTATCTGCACTTGCACCAGACTGGAAGAGAAGGAAAATATTTTGCAACTTTAGTCTCAGAGGATGAGCTGCTGACTTCCACAGAAGGAAGTACTATGAGTGGAAAATGGATGCTATTCTTAAAATTTCTATGCCAATTTACTTAAAGAAGGGCATGTGAGAATGTTATACTCCAGCCAGCATCAGCAGATACCTTACACTATTGTATTTGTTGGAATGAAAAGTAATGCCCATAACCCAAAGGCTGCTCAATGTCACAGTGATGAAATTAGAGCTGAGATTAGTTCAATCAGATATCGAATCCCTTAGGGTAAAATGATAGGATAATTAATTGCATGATACTAGCCTGATTCCAGAAGGGACCCAGGATCAATTAAAAGTTTGTGGGTTTTTGTAACACTACCTTAAATAAAACCTTGACTGTTGAATACATTTAAATGGACATTCTGTGTATTAAAGTTCTTTCCACAAAAATAGTTAAGTAGTGGCTCCCCATTAGGAAGTTTGGTAGAGCAGTGGATTGGTTATAGGCATGCTTTTTGCCACTTGTTTCTAATTCTTTAATAATATAAAAATAATTAATATTTTCAGTAATTCTGTATCAGTTTTACACCCATTTAAATATTGGCTCCTTTTGTGTTGGTAACTTTGGCTTAATCTCTTAACAGCATGCATGTCAAAATGAAATTCATCCTCACTACTTCTATGTCATTTCTTTAACACTCTTTCATGCACTGGTCAGCCTTCTGCTGCTTGTCTCTGTTGCTTGTTTTTGTCAAGGTGTGCTATGGAGGGCTTAAATGTCTCAGTCAAGGAAGTACAGTGATTGTGTATGATACATCTCTGAATTCATAATCTGACTAGTTTTTACCAGAGCTATTTTAGAATGGCTGCCAAAGGAGTTCCGACAACCCATCTCTGTGCTTGAAACAAAAGGAGTGATGTGTATATTGTGCAATTGTATGGTCATGTGTAAGGCTTTGTGTGCTCTGGTGAAATTCTGGCAGGCAGAGAGTAGCAGAACAAAATCCTATGGCCACTTCTGCAGAACAACATTATTGATAGAAAATTACTTCTTGGTTTGGCAGCCGTGATCAGCAAGTCAGGGCTAGAAAAGCAGATATGGAAAAGAACTCAGTCACCAAGTGTAATTGTACTTTTTGAGGTACTTGTATGGTGGTCATCCTATGATTGCTGTGGCAAGACTACAATTAGATTTCCTCTTGGTATGTTAACCAATAGAAACAGACTGCACTTTCTTGAAAAATTGTTTATTCCTCCTAAAACAATAAACCCAGTCAGGTCTCTGCTGAATTTTATCTTAAAGTTGTATAAATTATACATATGGGCTGGGTTTTTTTGTGCAGTGTGATTCAGAATGAAGATAATCTTCCATGTAGATTCTCTTTTTAGAAACAAGTGTATTGCAAAATAAATTGACACTGTAACTAAATGAACATTAAAGGTTAGCTATGCTGATGGAACGATTTGAAATAGTCTCATAAAAGTTTAAGGGTAGGGAAACATGCATTGACATAACTATGACTCAAAACACATCTTTTATCTCTCTTTCTGCATCTGCTGCTATAACAAACACAGTTGCCATGCAACCAACTTTTCTTTTTTATGCTTTGGATTTTAGCAATGACTTTAGTAGCACTGGTGTTTGGGCTCCTAGGTCAGACATACAGTGAAAGCTTATGGGAAGTTATATTGCTACTCATGGGCTTCAGGAACTTCTAAAAAAAATCTCTCTTAAAACTCAACTGTGGAACCTAAATATGAAAATCCTTCTTCTCATCACTGGTGATGGTGCCACTTGCACAGTGATAGCATGCAGAATTATAAGTAATATCTTTGGTAATAAGAGCACCTGAACACCTGATATTGGAAAGAAGGTGAATTCTGATTAAGGTGACTAGAAGCAAGGAATGGCATGAAGTTCCACAGAAAGGTCAACTCAGGTGTAGATGACTTATGTAAGCTTAGGGCAAAAATGATAATGATAAAGCAGAATTACCTTTGTTGCAAAAAGATAGATTACTTCAGGCTATCAAACAGTTTATGGTAAATAAATTAATGCATACATATGGACATTATCTGTGCATTACTATAAGGTTCTTCTGGACTCAAATGTGTAGTCCAAAAAGTTTTAAGGTAGCTGAGCAAGAAATCTGGATATGATATCCACCTCAAGGACTGCTTATTTCTGAAAGACGTATAAAGCAGCTGGTAGACAGGATCATTATCCTTCTGGCAATAAGGAAACAGAGACAGTATAGTTTAGGACACCTTCTAATGCTAGCAAACGTACAAATACCTAGGACTTTGGAAGATAAGGATCTGTATTTCCTTCTCTTCAGATCATCACAGCTCCATGTGAGCTCAAGTGCTAATTCTGTAAGAGTGGTCTCAGTGCTTAAAGACATGTTGATGTCCCTTATTCTCCAGTTTGGGGTGTCACAGCAAGCCACATATATGTCAGAAGAAGGGACAATGGGAAGTTGTTGGTCACTCTGAGAAGCGAAGACCACAGAAGGAAAGTAGTCCTGTGTAACTTCATAGCTCAAGGAATCATGCTCCCTGTACAGGCAGGACAAAGCTGGAGCAGAGTGAATCAGTCTCTAAAATTTAGAGGTGCTTGGCTAAAAATAGCTCTTCTACTGCACATAATATATTAAAATTATAAAAATACCAGCATATTGAACTGAGGGATGGTGCAACTTTAGTTGACGGATGATTACCTTTCCCAGTTCCAAGAAATGAATGAGACTGGTTCCAGATCTAGAAGTTTTGTGGCAAAGAAACCTGAATGGAAAATATGCAAGTTTCCAATCAGCGTACACATCCAGTTTAATCTAAAAAGGAGTCAGGTTTGCTGTGTACATGGAGTTGCTGTTACTGTTCACAAAGAGTGTATGGGAATTAAGTAATGGAAACTCTTTTTTTCTGAGGCAATAGTAGTTCTAGCCGGGAGACTACCTAAAAAAACACAGGGAGGAAAAGAAAAGTTAAAAATAATTTCCTTTGGGAATCTCCTAAGTAGTTTTTTTAAAAAATTCCAAACTAAGGGTTTAAGTGGCATAAAAGACAGAAAATGCCAAGTTGGGAGATGTCTCTGAAGTGTCATAAGAAGTTAGGTCTGCTAAAGTAACTACTGAGGAAAGATCTCTGTAGACCATGTTTCTTCTTTGTTTTCTATGAATGATTGGTTCTAACTGGTTATTACTGGGTTTATTTTTATTTTCCAAGAGGGAAAATAAAATTATATTCTGCCAGTGATAGATTCATAAAGGAGAAAAGGATTACTACTTAATTTCAGTCAGGATTGTTGAGTGATACACTATGCAAGGGTAAGAGAAGTGCAAATTTGTATTCTCAAATAGAGAAAGGAGAAAATCTAAAACCTTTTGAGATGTATTGAGGGAAAACAGAAAGATGTTCAGTTAAAGTCTAGGCTATAGTTGAGATTAAATTATTAAATCAAAGAAAATAGCAGCTAAAGAATATTCTTTTATGATAAAAGGATGTTTCTAGTTGACTAGAGAAGCCAAAAGGGCTAAGTAAAAAGTTTCTTTGATGTTTCGAAAAATATAAAAGTTCTACTTGTAGTATGACCAATGAAAGTAAGAAATACTCTAAACTATCAAGAGGATTAGAGATTTCTGGACACTGCATTGAAAATCTTTTGATGAGGAGATCTAGAGTCTGGGAGCTTTAAGAATTAAACCCTGAAACTGCTATGAAGCAGATGTGTTTAAAGATCTCTTGAAGTAAGTGTGCTTTACCTCAAGGAGCATGTGTATTGTCTTCTGAAGAGAGTTGCAGAAACACCTTGTCAAAGGAACTTTTCAGCACAACATAATGTGCATGTGGAAACCTTGTATTTCTGAAGCAGCATTCTGAACTGCTTCCTGGTTTTGTTTTCTTCTTTCTTCTTCTCCCATGGACCCTCTCCATCTTTCTCTGCACAAAGCAAAGCTGACCCTATAGCTTTTGTAGGATCTGACGTGGGACAGCAGTCTGTAAATTTATCGTTTATGTAGAAAGTAAGCAAGAATGAGCAAGAATGTTTAGGGGGATTAAGGATGGTAATATTTTCCCATTTTCCCTTTTTTTTAACTTTTTCTCTAAAGCTCAATATGATGTGAGAATCTCTACAACTTCGATGGTCTTTCTGTTGCACCATGATGATGTTTGAAAGAGCACCTCTTTTACTGTAAATTCCTTGAACTTACCTCATCACCCTGTCTCAATTATGTTTTGGGCACAATATGCAGTATGGGCAGTATTTTGGTTTAGTTGTTCCCAAGAGCTTTAAAAATTAAAGGAATCCAGTAATTGCCTGCAAAATAATTTCACAACGCATGCTGTGCCATTTTTGTTTGGAAGGGTTACTGTTAACTACAAGAAGCTTCACAAGCATCAGTTAATTTTACAGAAATCATTCTATGTGTTGATGAAAAATTCTTTGGTTATGAAGCCTTTATTTTAGGGTCTCCCCTTAAAAGTTCTTCAAGGGATTTCTTTGTTCAGCCACCCCAAAATTCATTATTTGTTATAGGAGTTACTGAAGGTTAAACTTGGCGTGAGCATTTGAAGGATTTAAAAGCACAGCATCCTGTAGATGAAATAGAGCAATAAAAAATTGCATGATTACTGAATCAATATTATACCATTTCCTGTATGCTGAATTCCTTCATTTATGGTGAAAAATGATTGTCTGTTTACTTCTTATCTTCTGTAAATATCACACCTGTTTTTTTACCCCTCCTCTTGTCTCCTCCCTTTGAATCTCCTCCCCTGTGATAGAATCAATTGCCTCAGTGGGTATTATAAAAAGCCGAGTTTTCAGTGGAGCTCCCATTCACCCACCTTAGCCACCATGGGGCTAAGAGCAGCCAGCCTCTTCCTGCTCTGGCTGGCTCTTTCTTCTGCTAATGAAATAAAAAAAGGTAAGCTCTGGAGATGAAATGGTAGCAGATTGCCTCCTGGAAAAGAGGGGGAGAATTAAAATATCGCTGCGGAGCTAGAATGAGGCAGTGCATTTAAATAATGTTCTGGAGTTTTAGGATACCTTAAATTGCTTAAGCTTTCAAACACTGAGCCTGCGTGGCTCGGACAAAATTGGTAGATACTGCTTTTTTTGGAGAGATTAGTGCCTATTTCTACTGCATTGATTTCTAGTTTGATGTGCTTGGAAAATATTTTCAATGTCACTTTTCTTTCTGTGCATGGAGTCTTTACTATGTATGGCAACTACTTGGCAGAAAGCAACTGTAGGAGTTTGAGAGGTTCATTGTTAAAGCAATGAAGGAAGTGGATGATTGTGTCTTCTCTTGCTTTGGAACAACATAAACTGTTCTTAAAAAAAGAATGTAATAACATTGAAAAATGCTAATTTTGTCATTTAGGACATTATTATTCTTATATAAAAGCTCTAACTTACTGTATTTGCTATCAACGTTGAAGTGATGGAATATAGCACTCTTACTGAACACTGCTTCTTAGAGGAATAGGTGATGAATTTTATCCAGCAATCAGGTTTGGGCTATTGAGCTTGGTCTGCTGCATCTTGAATTCAGCAATGGGAGGAAGGCATTACCTTGCATTTGGTCTCCCAGTTGTGAGCTCTGGGAGGATCTCTGTGCAGCCTTTCTTCTGGGGAGGGAAGTGTTCCAGCTTGGCTGGATGTATCTGGTATGATTGGTACCATCAAAGTACAGTAATCTAGAGGTTTTCTTAGCAGTTTTGCTTTCTCATGTTAAATGCTGCAAGAAAATCCTGTGAAGATGAGGTATATGTCAAGATTCCCAAGGATGCTCAGCTTTTATGATTTGCCCTTAATCTGCAGTATCTGGAGATTTACCAGATATTGTGTTAATTTGTATTATTTGTTGGCATAGATGGCAGGGAAAGGAACAAATCAACTTCATATTTTGCTATTGCAAAGACTTCATTTTTTTCCCTCCTACCATGGTTATTTTCTGACCTGTCTTCTGAAAAATTTCTGTCTTGCAGTAATAGAAATCACTACTGCTTTTAGGAAAAGAAATAATTCCCTGAAATCTGTTCTGCACAAGCACTTTCATAACCTTTGAACTATTTGCCTTCCAGAGTAGGTAGTACTTTCTTGGTTTCCCACGTGTTTTGTTTCTAGTACGTGTTTCATCAGGGAAGAGGATAGTTCTCGGAAATGTTTAATATTGATAAAAATAATACTGTGGTTCAGAATAAAATCATATGCTTGGCACAGAAGCTCCGTTGCAGTGATGCACCAACTTCTTAGTGGTCAGTATTAAGTTTCCCCACCTCATGCAGATAAGTTCCTTCACCTCAGTGATGATTATAGGATATACCCTGGTCTCAGAATTATTTATTAATACCTTATTTTCCATTAGAGATTTGCATATTTTCTGCTGAACTGGCAGATACTTGATCAGGCTTGAAATCTGTGGAATCACTGTACACATAATTGCAAGTGGTTTCTACTGTAAAATGGAACACTTACCTTTTTTCACACTAGATTGTTTATTGCACTTCTTTTCATCTCTATTTCTTTTTCGTCACTTAACAGGAAGGACAAGAAGCCATGGCCACTATGTCTGCAGCACTTGGGGAAACAACCATTTCAAAACTTTTGATGGAGATGTCTACCAATTCCCTGGCATTTGCGAGTATAATTTTGTTTCCGACTGCCGAGAGGCTTACAAGGAGTTCTCTGTCCACATCCAGCGTTCTCTCAACAGCAATGGCCACCCTGAGATCCAGTATATTCTCATGAAAATCAAGGATATTATGGTCCACCTCAAACCAAACCTGGTTGTGGTGGATGGGCGGATGTAAGTTCCTTTAGTATAAGGGTATTTCAGAGAAAGGTGCTGGGAAGATAAAAGCAGGATCAATTGATTCTTTACACAACTGTCTGTGTACCATTGTGGAAACTGCTGCAAAGCATTTCCATGGACAAACAAACAAAAAAACCTTTTGAAATTCAGCATTTAGATTGCTTTTGGGAGGGGCTTTATTATTAATTGTCATTTCTACACTAGCAGAAGTGATTATTTAAATGCAAGTCAGGAACAGGTTTGAGTAAATTGTTCTTCCCTTTGTGCAGAAAATAGTGCAGCTCGTGAGCCAGATCTTTCACTGGCTTAAAATGACATAGCTTCATTTGTTTCATGGCATTACCTTGAGTTTGCCTGAGCAGATGGTCCAGTAAATCCTTGAAAAGGAAATGCATTTCTCTGAGGTCTTTTCCTCTTATTTTGTGACAGAAGAGAGGGGGGTTTTTGCTGATCTTCATAAATAATTCTTTAAGATCTGATGACCATTCTGCAAAAGATTTTAGAGATATGACACATGTCAAAATTTACACTAATTTATCTGTGGCAATATGTACTTTTTCACAGGAAGCAGTGTTATTTTTCTCCTTCTATAACATGGTTACACAAGAAACTAGTCTGATATTATTACTGATCCTAAGTAGTGTCTTAACCTAGTCTTTCCTATCATTAGATTATTCTCTTAGTATGTGCATTTATACTCTGAAGCAAGTGAAGCAACTTATGAGTTAATTTGTATGTTTTAGCATAATTGAAAAAAAAGAGAGGACTTCCTAATTGTCATTGTAGGACTTGGTTTTGCCCAGAATTCAGCTTTTGCTCTAAAGTTTGGAAGCCACGGTAATGAAAATATGTTCAAAGATTGAAAGTAACATTTAATTTTCCAAAGATCATACTGGAATGCATAACAAATTGACAAAAAAAGTATAAAATGCATTCTTGCCTCAAATTGAAAAAAACTCTTTATTGTGTACTCAAGTCTTAAAAAGAACTCCATGAAAAACAAGTTAGAAATCCTTTTAAAACGTTTCTCTTAAACTGAGCCTTTTTTTGTCTTAGATAGTGTTCATAAAACAATAGATCCCTCCTGAACCGGTTTTTGCAGCATGGGGAATTAATTTTTTTGTAGACCCTAATTTTCCACATTGTTCTTGAAATGATAAATGATCTGTTTTAATGGAAAATAGCATTTCACAGTACTCAAGTGAAAACTGTAAAGTAGAAAAGTGAATGGATTATCCTTCAGGTACCTGATCCACTGATTGAATGTCCTACTATTAGAAAAAAAAAGATAAATATTCCATGCTGTGACAGCTGAAAGCTGAAAAAATGTCCAACATTTTATGGTCCCTCTCAAGAAACATAATCTCTCAAGACTTCATTGTTTATTGATGAACAATGCAGTCAAAAGTAGAAATAATGATCTGTGAGTTTGCACCTGGTATTTAGATGTGTAAGTCATTTGGCCATGTTAAAAATGCCTGGAGGGAAGTAATTGAAAAAACCCCAGTGACAGGAAATTAGGAGATAAAGGCCTCCCAGTCAAAAGACTAGTTAAGAGATGTGCATACACATGCATGAATCCTGATGGATAGCAATTACATTGACAAATCTGTAGAAAATGAAACAGTTATTTTGACTGGATTCCAGTTTACATTATTTCTGTTTGAACAGACTTTAGTTCTCTAGATTTTATAGGATGAGGCTGCCTGCCACAATCCCTTTGTTGCTGAATGAAATTCAGCAGTTCTGTTTACTTCTAAGACAGACATGAAAGAACAGGGAAGAGATCTGGTGAACTGAATTGCTATCAAACAAAAATACCCATGCTCAGCCCTCTGCAAAGTGCCTTCTGTCACCATTAACAAGCTCAGTCCTGTCCACTAAAAACTAATTAACTAACTACTGAAAGAACTACTGAATTCCTCTTAACATGCTCCTTTCTTTTCAAAATTTTGTTGGCAGTCCCTGTATCTGCCTGTGCTTTCTGAACTCTCTCTTAAGGACGCAGTTCCTTGCAATGGAACAGTCATTCTCTCTGAAATGGCTATGAGATATTTCAGTAAAGAAAAGGTTGCATTTATATTATAGCTTCTTTCATTGACATAAATTACTAGTGAGTGAATATCCTCTGTGAATATCACAATGATGATGGATTTTCCTTTGATTAATTTGAAGACATCTGACATTTTTATTTTTTTTTAATTAAAGAACCCGAAGTGTTGGGTTGGCTTTTCCTCTGAAATTGCTTTGCCTTTTAAATGAGTTTTTGCAATGAGTTATTGCCCCAAGTGTCAGAGACAGAGGACTTAATGCCTCATTAAAGCAAGGCATCCTGTGCAGTTAGGATGAGGTAGTCAGACTAGTTTCTCTGTTCCTTGCGGTATTTGGCTTACCACAGACATTCATGTCAGCCCTTGTGTTTCCTAACTAATGCAAAGTCTGTGATTTTCTTCCCAGTGTGAAGACACCTTATTACAGCTCTGGTGTCCTCATTGAGAGCGGTGAGATTTACACCAAGATTTATGCCAAATTAGGCATGATTCTGATGTGGAACCAGCAGGATGCCCTGATGGTATGTATGATCGAAGTATTTTTATTGGTATTTCCTGGGTTTCCTGGGATATTTCTCTATCTCAGTAGGAGAAAAAAAAAAAAAAAGGGGAAAAAGGAAAAAAGGAAGAAAAAAAAAAATCTTTTGTGCTTTCTCTTTTTCTTTTCATTATTTAGGTGGAGCTGGACAACAAATTTAATAACCATACCTGTGGTCTCTGTGGGGATTACAATGGAATTCCAATCTACAATGAGTTCATCAATGGAGGTGAGTTGTCCCACCATACTGACAGCTGTCACCAAAGATAGGCTGACAAGCACTGTGCATAGAAACCTCACAGGAGAGCAAATTTCACTTTAGAGGTTTCTGTGATTACTCCAGACAACACATTAAGTTCCAGTGCTGCGTTCCTGGTCTAAGTTTATTCTGTTCCCGATTAATCTTTTTGTTCTTTACTAGCCTTCTTTTCCTGTTTCCCCTTTGCATTTTTAAGCACAGTTAGACATCATTCAGAGCAGATACCTGTGTCTAACGGGCATGTTTGATACCATAGTAACTGTTTCCCTTAATCAGTAGAGGTCCAGGAATCAGATGCTCCTTGTTGTCATTTTTTGGGGCTCAGCAAGTTCTCTTTCTATTTTTTTTTTCTCATAGATGCAAGCTACAACTCAATTACATATGGCAATTTGCAGAAGATCAGCAAACCCAATGCCAAGTGTGAAGATCCAGATGAAACTCAGGCTCTTCCAAGCTGTAACGAGCATGTAAGTATTTCTTAGGGTGAACTTCATTTGCATGGGCACATGGAGATATCCTTGTGCAACGGGGAGTTAGTTGCAAGGAGCTGGGAGGACTATCCCTTCCAGGATAAATGGTTACTTTTTCCTTTCTTGAATGTCTTCTTGTTCAGAAGACAACAGGGTTTTTTTGCAAGATAGAAAGTGTCCAGAAGCTCAGATGCTTGCAGATTTCTTAAACATTATTCCTCTTCCTTCTCAGCGTGATGAGTGTCAGAGGTTGCTGACTTCCCCCGCATTTGCTGATTGTCGGCTACGTCTTAATTTGGAAATGTACATCCAGGCCTGCATGCAGGACAAGTGTGCCTGTAATGGGAAGGAGGACTCCTTCTGCCTCTGCAGCACCATCTCTGAGTATTCCCGCCAGTGTTCGCACGCAGGCGGCCGCCCAGGAGAATGGAGGACTCAGAACTTTTGCCGTAAGCAGCTACACAAATTTTACAAAGAACCAAATGTTTCATGGATGTAGCACCATGAAATTTAAATTCATTACTTCTTTACAAAACTGTTGGCATGTATCATAAATTTCATACCAGTAGTGCAAAAAAATACGTCCTCCCTGTTTTCTTCTTTTCTTATTCATTCTATTAAGAAATCTTTTTAAGCAAAGTTGGTTCCCATTAAAAAATGGAGATCTGATGCTGCAGGAGATGGGAATAATTTGATCTATTTGAAACCAAAAGAAGTAAATATAAATTCAGGGAAAGCAGTTCAGAAACAGATGAACATGCTTTGCCATGTGTCCATGGGACACCACTGACTTGAAGGGAGTAGGGTGTATGATCTGTGGTTTCTGAGAAATTATGGACGTAACACTCAAATAACTCCTGGTGTCTTTCTTATTCTTTCAGCCAAGAGCTGTCCTGCTACCATGGTCTATAGAGAAAGCAGCTCACCCTGCATGGATACTTGCTCACACTTGGATATCAGCAGCCTTTGTGAGGAGCACTACATGGATGGCTGTTTCTGCCCTGAAGGCAAGTGTTATTCTGGCTGTTGCATGTGGGACAAAACCAAGAGCCCTGGCTAAGGAAGTCATACTAAAATACTACATGTAGTCAAATTATATCTTAGAAATGAGTAGTGCTACTCATCATTTTCCCCCCTAAAGGAACATAACTGTAAAATTTTCTAAGGAGGTAATAACTGATTAATTAATAATTTTATAGTTCAAACATATTAACACAATGACAGGTATTTGAAATTGACCTGTTTGTCAATTCTCAACAAGTGGTCTCCTGATACTACATAGTAAATGATGTCTTTTAGGTTGAATAGTTCTGAGACAATGGAAATCATTTGCCCAGAGTGGCAATGAGGGACAGCGAGTGAAATTCTCAGGCTTGCTGTTAACCTTAGGAAAGAGGATTACAGTGGTAGTCTTCACAGTATGCCAAAACGGACTAAAAATCTAAACATATGACATTCTGAGATTGTTCCTATGTGCTTGCAATAACCTTTTGTCTGTGTATGGTTATGTAAATGAACAGACTTAGATTTTCAAAGCTGAATAAAAGTGCTTTCCATGTGTCTTTTATTGCAAAAAGTAGAAAAAGTACTCTTCACAATTTTGATAAACTCAGCCTGTGTGACAAGTTAGAGGTTTTCCTCTGTGGAAATGGATTATTTGAAAAAGAGCTGGAATAGTTAATGTTGTGTTTTATAGGAACTGTGTATGATGATATCAGTGGAAAAGGCTGCATCCCTGTTAGCCAGTGCCACTGCAAACTCCGTGGAAATGTGTATGCACCTGGAGAAAGCATTTCCAAAGAATGTGAAGAATGGTAAGGATCCTGGTTGTTATAGACCTTTCTTTGAGTGATTGTAAATGGGTCTGCATTTTTCAAATTCTGACTTGGTCATAGGAGATGTCCTGAATACACTCTGAATTTAATGGTTATGTTGCGTGTCTGTAGAACAAAATTTCTGAAAAGTTTTCTTGATTTATGGCATATGTCAGAGGTAAAATCTCAAGGAAATTGTCAAGCATACCATTTAAAAAAACCTGGAGATACCATGCTCTTTGCGAGGTATACAGATACTTTCAGTGCTCTCAGCTCCTGTAATAACTACAAACAATTTTTGTATTATTTGTCTGTTTATAGCACCTGTAATTCAGGCAGATGGACCTGCAAAGATTTACCCTGTCCAGGCACATGCTCAGTTGAAGGAGGTTCCCATATTACCACCTTTGATGGGAAGAAATACACCTTCCATGGAGATTGCTACTATGTGTTGGCCAAGGTACTTTGTGCTGTAAAGCTGTTCTCTTGTAGAGTAAAACAAGTGTGTGTGGGCTGATATGTATCAGCTGGGAGTTATTGTTCTATTCCACTTCCATAGGGTGAGGGAAGCAGAAATGCTGAAAGTTCTACTAGAAAATTCAGGGTTAACTGTAATAGCCTTAGGGGGAAGCCTGGGACTTAATGCAATAGGTGATTAAATCAGTGAGATAGAAGACTACCTATGCTGTCATTATCGAGTGGAGTCTTTTGTATATAGGAAAGCAAAAGGTCTCAGGATTAGAAGTTCTTGGCCACTTCTGTAACAGCAATTTCTGAGTATCAAAGTCAAATAGGGAAAAAAGGTAGGCAGCTGTTTCATTCATGTGTCTCTAAAATATCTGGTGTCTGTTCTAGAGAACAACAAAAATGTTGCTGAGCTAGGAGAGCTATTGTAACTGATTAATTTAGTCTTTGTTGTAGAAATCATCTCATGAGATTTTTAATTTGACTAATGGACATTTATTTCCTTGTGATTGTAGGGTACTGCAAAGGAGAGTTATGCTGTCCTGGCAGAACTGGCTCCCTGTGGCTCCACAGACAAACAGACCTGCTTGAACAGTGTTGTGCTGTTAACGGATAACAAAAAAAATGTAAGTATTGTTCTGTGGATACTAGATATTCTGTGGATGCTAGATATTTTGAAAATCACCCTACTTCCCTTACTGTGGGTGAATACTTATTTCTTCTGGAGTCATCGTTGTGGATAGATAAGGCACCTCAGGCAGGCTGAAGAATAACTCATGTTTCTGCCTTAAGAATTCAAAATAGACCTGAACTTAAGAAGAGATGAGATTCAAAACAGCTGACATTACCCCCTCTTCCTTCCTCTGCTCTGTGCAATATGATTATTCTCACAGGTTTCCAGGTGTCTTGAAGCAAGAGTACCATTCTTCTTCCCCCATAGTATTTTACTTTATTCAGATATAATTTTATAGATCTAATTGAGTCTTTTTCAGAAGAATCCTGTTTTTGAATGCTGATATGATCCAACCTTCTCAAATATTCACTTTAGTATTCTCCTTGTTTATGAGAATATATAGATTATATCGATACATAATTTACATACATATACACATGATTTTCCTCACATATTTTTGGACTTCCATGTCCTTGCCAGCATAACTAGAGCATAAGAAAACCAAATCAGAACCCAGTAATTTTATGTTCCTGTATGTATAGACTAGCATTTTATGAGGAAATTTAATAAACTGCTTTCTTACCCTGTCAGAGTCATACTAAACCATTACACAGAAGCTGTGGCATGTGCTTTAATCTGTAACAATTTGTTACAGATCCTGAAGACCTAATGTTGTCTTCTACTTGCTGAAACCAAAGTACCCAATATAAATGAGTTTTGCATTTCATTACTGCTTTGAATTCTTGTAGGCAGGTGTAAAAGAAACAGTGAATAGCAAGACAAAACCTTACTTGTACCCTATGGGGCTGCTGCCATATTCAATTTTCAGACAGATTCTTCCTTTCAAAAATTTGGAGTTCTAGACACAGTTTAAATGTGTAAAACGTCCTTCCTGTTAATTTCCTTTGTATTAGTTCGTTTTCCTCAGTCCCTGGAAGCTCATTGATTTCATTTGCCAATACACAGGTGGTGGTTTTCAGATCAGATGGCAGCGTGCTGCTGAATGATATGACAGTGAATGTGCCTCATGTGTCAGGTAAGGGACATAGCCTGGTATGTGAAGTGTCACACACCTGACTTCTCATGTAGGGGTGTATTTTTCCAGAGGCGAAAGTGGAAGAGAGGTATTTAGCACTTTCAAAATCTGGCTACATGGTGTGGGCGCGACCATTTGGTTCTGATCCTAAAGGCCAGTCATTATAGATAATCAGCTTGTTAAGTTAGTGAGGACCAGCATCATATCTAGTTGGCCAGTGACTTTTAAAGGAAAAAACTAATAATTTGATCCTGGTCTCAGAGTTTTCATGACAGGTGATACGTTAGAATCTGGTAAGAAGTGTTTCTTTTGGCAGCCTGTGAGTGTGTTTACTACAACAGTTCACGTTTTGTTTTTCAGCCAGCTTCTCAGTATTCAAGCCGTCTTCCAACTACTTTGTTGTACAAACTTCTTCTGGGCTTCAGATGCAGATCCAGCTGTTCCGAGTCATGCAGCTCTTTGTGACTGCGGATCAATCAGTTAAAGGAAAACTTCAAGGCAAGTGTCTGTGGAAAGGGGAAGCAAAGCCATGCTGTTTCACAGCTGAATAGTCACATATTCTTTATATGAGTGATAATTCATGCTACTTGTTGATTCAAGAGGAGAAAACTGAAAGAAAATCAACTCAAGGAAACTAGAAATGTGTTTTTATTTTTTGATATTGAAATGACCTATCACTCTGTTGCCAGTACACAGGTGTTTCTTAGAATATTCCTTATTTTTGTAATCAGTTTAATTTTTAACTATCAATAAAACCTTGGTTTTGGTGCATTTTGTGGTTTCAATATCATCAGAAAACATAAAAAATATAGGTTAGGGTAGTAATCTCCTGAAGCATAGATATCTTCATGATGACTATTCTTGAAGATGTTAAAAGATTTAAAACAAGGCTTCTGAAACTTCAGTACTTATAGTATGAGTTAATATTGATGTGGAATAATCAGCTGTTTCTAGTGTTTGGGATCAGTTGTCCCTTTCCTTTGTCTTTTTGGTGTGAGAATGAGTAATGATTATGTAAAATTTTTACTTTGTTTTTGAATAGGTCTTTGTGGAAACTTCAATGGAATGGAAGGTGATGACTTTAGAACAACCAGTGGGCTGATTGAGGCTACAGCATCTGCCTTTGCTAACACGTGGAAAGCTCAGTCCACCTGCACAGACCAGGTAGAAAAGCTGGAAGACCCCTGCAGTCTCAGCATTGAAAGCGGTAAGCACATTAATAAGTCAGATGGTTGGCTTCTGCCAGGATGAGCAGTGTCTGCTGTGCATTACTGCAACAGGCATGTAAGAGTTTTTACAGGACTGTCAAATTGATTAATGTCTGCAAGTATGTATATATAAAAGCACTGATTTCCCATCAAATTGAAGTGAAAGTTTAAGGGGTGATTTTAAAAGAATCCAAAGTGGAAGACTGGGAAAAACAGTCATTAATTTGTACTATCTGCAAAGACAGCCTGTATCTCCTAGTTATTTATCCTTATATTTAACTTAGCTTTATGGTCCCCAGATGGAAAGAGCTGTCACAATTCCATGTAAACAAGTTGCAACAATAAGATAAAATTCTTGATTTTGTGATTGCATCACAAATTGTGATTGCATCAGTTTTCTCTGAGTCAAAGAACAGTGACTGCATGTAGTTTCTCCACTCCCCAAAATGCACACAGCTCTCTCATTTGTATTGCTGCACTGGCTTTATGTGTCAGTGTAACTAAACATGGCACAAGAAAGAGAAGGAAATGTGATTAATTTATCTTTTTTTTTTTTTTTTAGCAAATTATGCTGAGCATTGGTGTTCTTTGCTGAGAAACCCAAAGGGTCCTTTTGCAAGATGTCACTTAGTCATTGATCCTTCAGAATACTATAAGGTACTGTAATTTTGCACTCTTTTAGTACTGCATTATTTTGTATGGTTAACTGTAGACATTTACCGTTGTTTGAACATTTGAGACATCTCTGAGTAGCTTGTCCATGAGAGCTGCTGAAGTTTTTACATAGACTGATTCAAGCATCATAGCATCCAGAGTACCTCCTATGATGAGTTCCTTATGGGCTACTGCTGAAGAAAAATGTACATTTGTTTTTTTGTTTTCTTATGTTTTGTGTTTAATGTATGTTTTTATTGGCTTGGATATTTTTGGATTGAAAAGAAGATTCAAGAGATGCAGATGTGCACAGTTTAAGCCTACCTTTAAACATTGGTTTCTATAAAGCTGGGGAAAAAATGTTTCCACATATTTGCTGGATGTAACACCAAATCATTTTTGTGGCCAGAATCCCCATGAATATTTTTCCCCTGTGCTCATCTCTGTTGAGTAGTAAGTGAGGCTTACCTGAGGAAAAGGAATTCCAAAATCATTGCTTATACTTGGAAGTCAGTGTGAGCTCAAATGTTGTGAAGGTCTTCATAGACCTGGTTAGTATTTTGCCTTTCGGATTTCTAGTTTTTGTGGATCTCTGAATTTCTAATTAGTAACTGAGAACGAGTGGTATCAGTATCCTTTGAAAAAGGTGTTCTTGGGAGGCTGGCTACTTTTTAAAGTTTCAAGAGGCTTGGCTTAGGTTAGAATAAGCATCCAAATATTTTTATTGTGTATGAAAGGAAGAAGCACTTTAAGTCTCTGGTCTTTGTCCGTTCCTTCCATTGTTCTCTGGTCATGGGAATTAATACAAACAACATCAGGAAAAGCAGACAGGACATTTTGTAGCAACCAAGTTGCAATTGCCCATTGATTTCCTGTGGACTTACTGACCCTTTTGTTCTGTTTTTCAGAAATGTAAATATGACACCTGCCTCTGTGAAGACAATGAAGAATGTTTGTGTGCTGCCCTGTCCTCTTACTCAAGAGCCTGTGCTTTCAAAGGCATCATACTGGGAGGCTGGAGGAAGAGTATCTGCAGTAAGTAGTGGATCAGTAATCCCTGTGGAAATAATTAACCATGAGAAATAAGCAGGATCTCTCTCAATTTGGTTGTCAGTGATCTCAGTGTTAAGGGATTTGGAGTATCTTAGAAATTTCTAATGGACCTAAAAGAGGCAATGCTTATAATGTTTACTAATTCAGTTTATATTCTTCAGATGTAATTTGATCATGACATAAGTAGAAAGCAATATTTTTAACTTTCACCTTCTTTCCTCAGTTTAGCTAATATCATTCCATTTACTAATGGAATCCCAGCCATCAAGGCTTTTACCATGTATTTGTTTATCGGTGTCTTTCTTTCTCCTCATTCTTGCTTTTCATCAACAGTTCAGTACGTTTGAGACTACGAGTTTATTGTATTGTGCTCTCTATCTGATTATCAGTATGTGAAACAAATAGGGGTATGAAAGTAGAAACCATTAGTAGCAGTTAAAAATAAGTCTTCAACCTAAAGTTGAACTTAAAGGTAAAGTTAGGTCAGTGTCACTTGTGACTTGTGATATTTTTATACTTTAATAAGATCTAAGGGAATGTTTTTATCATTACATTCGGCACAGCCAAAGAAACCAAAATGGAACTGTCAAGGCCAAATTGTCCATCCTGCGTCCTTTATTTATCAGTTTGGGTTTTCTCCCTCCAGGTAGTGAAGTGTCTTCTTGCCCAGGAAATCAAGTCTTCCTTTACAATCTTACAATGTGCCAGCAAACCTGTCGTTCCCTTGCTGATGGTGAAAAGTACTGCTCTCAAGGCTTTGCTCCTGTGGATGGCTGTGGCTGCCCACCCAGCACATACTTGGATAACCACGATAACTGTGTGCCTATTTCCCAGTGCCCATGTTATTACAAGGGATCATACCTGGAACCTGGCCAGTATTTCACAAAAGATGGAGAACGCTGGTATGTTTCATTTTGACTTCTTGTTTGTGGGGAAAAAGCCCTTTAAAAATTTGCTTATTAGGTGTAAGGTGCCTAGCTTTTTTGTACTTTAATGAGTATTCATAATGCATTTCACAACATCTTCATGCTGAGCAAAGCATTATCCTGCTGCAGTGCAATTTATCAATAATTGGGAAGAGCAGCTTGCTTTGGAGGTGTGAGTACTGGCCGTCACACATAAATGTTGTTCTGAAGTTACACTGTTAATAAGGCTGTGTTAAGTAGAAGGCTGAAAGGAAGACAAAAGGCCAACTATACATTATGTTTCCTTTTCTAGCAGACACAGATTGCTTGTGTTTTCCACTGGAGGAAGGTCCTCTTGATATGTATTTACTGTAGTACAGGCTTTTGAAAACAACATTCATGATTCTGTTATATTTTGCCATGAACTCTGGCAACTGTTTGCTGCCTGAGTCATTGGTGCAAACAGTGAAATGCCTTCTCTCATCCAGCAGAAGCAGCATATAAGTCAACAAATTTGCAGCATATGAGTTGAATAGGCACGAAAACATACTGCGTATCCAACTGGAGGCTTTGATTTAAATTATCGTTATTTATTTCATTATTATCTTATTCCTGAGTTCTCATAAAACATATTATTAAGGATTAATAGAATAGCTGTCATTCCTTAAAACATAACCTTTCTGAGCATTATGCCTAAAATCTTGCTACACTTCTTCTCCAACGAAAAATTCGTGCATGTGATTCAATAGAATTGACCTCGAAAATTCAGTAGAAATTATGCAGGGCATCTTTGATAAATACTCTCAAATTTATAGAAACAAATCATTAGACTTAAATTGAAGATATTGACCTTGCTTTTTAAAAAAAATTTCTTACTTACTTCACTCTTCTAGTGTTTGCCGAAATGCAAAGATCCAGTGCACTTCAGTGAAAATAAGAATGAGAAGTAAGTGACATTTTATAAACTGAACTCGAATAAAACCCATAACCAACCTCTCAACCCAAACCTATTTCCCTTTCGAATTTTCCACTTACTTGTTTTGCATGGTTTTTTCTCTTTAGATAAAACAGTACACTTTTCACTTTGTTCTCTCTTCACTGAGCCTATTTTTTTCATAAGGATAGACTGAGATTTCTGTATCAGAAACTACCACCTTTCACTCACATTTCTTTTGCCTTTTCTTGATTGATCTGAACCAACAATGTACCTTTCAGGTGAAAAAGAATGTTCTTCTAACAAGAGATACTTTGACTGCAATGCATCCTCGAACTGGACTTCGCAAACACCTGTACAACTCAGTTGTCATACTCCTCAAACTGATCATGTATGTATTCAACTTCTCTTTGTGGCATGCTTTCTTTATTCTGTATTCTTTACGTGACATGGTGCTACACAGCAAATACAGTTGTAACTAACAGTTTATTTCTCTTTGGTTTAATCTACCCTTTCCCCCCCTCCCCCCCCAATGATATTAATCTGTTGCCATTTTCGTGATGATTGCCCTTATGGTTTCTCTCTCCTCTTTCTTTTTACTGTGTCTTCAGTAGAGTTGTAATTTCCAAGTGAAAAAGAAAAGAAAAATATTAGAAACCTATTCAAAAAAGAACCTTATAAAACAAATCAGTATTAAGCTGTGTGGTTGTAAATGCAGTTTTTAAAGAGTGCTTGTGAAGAAGTGGAATTAACATGCATTGCTTTATCGTAAGATAACCATTTCTCCTTATATTCCTTAGTTCCAGACAGAGTGTGTCTCTGGCTGTGTATGTCCTGAAGGTCTCTTTGATGATGGCAGAGGGGGCTGTGTTAAGCAAAAGGACTGCCCATGCATTCATAACAACGAGTGGTTTTCTTCTGGAGAGAAGATAAAAGTGGACTGTAACACCTGGTGAGTTATAATTTTATACTCTCTTCTGGAATATATTCTATGCAGTATATTAATAGTCATTTCTAGGCTTATGTACTACAGGAGCTGCAAAAACTGGAGGTATCATCAATTTTTAGGAATACATATTGCTATCTGAGAAAATACAGATTCTGCTGAAAATATGGAGGTAGTAGTCACCTCTGTTTTCAGTAGGCATCTCTTGTTGGGAAAGCTCACTAATTTTTTTAATATAAATGCTATCAGATCTAAAGATTGTAGCTGAACAGAGTAAAAAGCATGTTACAGGCTTAAAAACAGGCTAAACAACTGAAGTTGAGGGTTGGATATTTTGCACATTATCACAGTATATCAAGCCACTGCTTGGTTTGTTCTGCAGTTTTTCAAACCGCACACTCTTGGTGAGATCTGAAAATTCAACTTTTCTGCTCTTTTCTAGTACCTGCCAGAAAGGGGTTTGGAAATGCACTGATGACGTGTGCTATGGGACTTGTATGATATATGGAAGTGGCCATTACAACACTTTTGATGGGAAATTCTATGACTTTGATGGGAGCTGTGATTATGTGGCTACTCAGGTAAGCTCATCCAGAGAAATGGAATTTGGTTGCCTTGAAAATCTACTTTCCTCTTTGGTTTTGTCATTCCTTATTGCCTGCCATCACTCTTCCTGAGGTGACACACATTCTGCCAGGATAAATAGTATATTTTCAATGGAGGCAAGCTGTGTGAATGTGGTGCTTTTTTTTCAGATATAGATATCATAAATTATATGTAACAGAACTATGTTATAGTGAGAGCTAACTATCATTTGTGAAATAAATCCAAATTCTAAGCTTAGAAACTTGAACCTTATATTTAAAGATACATTCCTCATTTTGTTTTATTGTTCCACTCTTTTTCCCAGGCTGAGACTGTGTTAACTGTTTATATGTGTGCATAGAAGTATGCATTTATGAATGTGCATCTGTAAAAATATGTATGTAGGATATCACATTTGAGGTAGCAGTAACTATCTATACATTATGAAGATTTAAATGATTGCAATTATTATGAGATTGAACTAAAAGGAAGTATTCTACCCAATTTTCTCATGGGTTTTTTTTTCTTTCCAATAGGACTTCTGTGGTGACAAAAATTCCAGCGGCTCATTCAGTATCATCACAGAGAATGTCCCTTGTGGAACTACAGGTGTCACCTGCTCAAAGGCTATCAAAATGTTCCTAGGGGTGAGTAATGATAGTCAGTACGTATCAGTAACCAAGTATTACCAAAAAAGTAGAGTTCCAAAGTCACGCCCCTAAAAGCAGCTGTAACAAGCATTAGAGGCCATATCGAATTATTCTGTAAAGGTGTAGGTTCTCAGGTGATGAAAACTCTCTCAAACAGAAATGCTACACCACTCCCTGCCATTCTGGAAGTCATCCCAGAGTTTGAGCTATTGGTTTCAGAATGAGTTGCATTGTTAGGAGTGTCTAATATTTTGTCTCATCACAGAAGTTAGTGTTAAAATACTTTTCTTTTTATCTTTTAGAAAACTGAACTGAAGCTGGAGAACAAAGAGTACAAAGAAATTCAGCGAGATGTTGGTGATGATGTGCAGTATTGGAACAGGACAGTCGGCCTGTACCTGGTGATTGAGGCTAGCAATGGTGTGATGCTGATCTGGGACAAGAAGACTACTGTTTTCATCAAGTTGAGCCCTGATTACAAAGTTAGTGCCTGTCTGCCTTTTTCTGAAGTAGTATTATGTATAGACAAGGAAACATAAATGTTCTTTTATTCTAACTCCATGCCTAATTCCTATATCCTCTGTGCACTGATAATTAGCTTGCAGTATTACCATCACAGCTTGCAGAAGTGCTTCTGGGGTTTCTTACAGTCTATCACAATGCATTGCACAGAATGCATAGGATGTTTTTGCAATAGAGATAAACATCTCAGGCACTCTTGAGTTTGTGAGTATTGATAATCAATCATCCAGAGTATTTAAGGAAGTATGGACTGACCACACGTGCTTGGAAACCTACATGCAATCTCAGCTCTGTGTTAAAACCAAACTCCCTATGCAATGTATGGCCGTGGTACTGGTTCCTGAAATCAGCATGCTGAATTGGGGAGTATTGAGGCACTGTACAAACAGTGACGTACTATTTCTTGAGGAGACTGGTGGACCTTAAATAACACTACCAAAAATTCACTACTGAGGGCAGATTGATACACTTTCTTTCAAGAAAAATGGGTCCCTGTCAGTTCTTTTCCATGAATGAAGAAACAATGCTCATTATGTTAGAAACTTTTAATAAAAACAGCTTTGAGCAGAAATGAATTACCACAGGCTTATATTAATAGGTGAGTTATGATAAATTGAGAAGAATGGAGAATAAATTATTTCTTCTCAGCGGTAAGAGGCTTGGGCACCCTTTAATGTTTTAAGTTAGATATGGAGACAGAGATATGGAAATACACTAGATATAATTGACTTCAAGGAGGGAAGACATGGCAGCTGAATAGTTTGCTCAGGACGGACAAATAAAGATTTATTTTCTGTACAAATGACTTCACAGTAAAGAGGAAAGTCATCATTTACACAGTCATTTGTCATTTTTCATGTCAACGTTTTGCTCTTACTTTACCAGAGCCTGTTTCTCACTTCCATGGTATATTTAAAAACTCAATTTTATTTTCCAGGGCAAAGTGTGTGGTCTGTGTGGCAACTTTGATGACAAGGCAAACAATGACTTTACAACAAGGAGTGGACTGCAGGAGTCTAATCCTCTGAATTTTGGAAATTCCTGGAAACAGTCTCCCATGTGCCCAGATGTCACACAGGAGATTAAGCCCTGTGATCTGAAACCACACCGGAAGTCCTGGGCAGAGAAAGAATGCAGCATCATCCAGAGCGAAGTCTTCAAAATATGTCACTCCAAGGTTTGTAGAAGACAGTAGGTGATGGGACAGCACAGTGAATTTCTGATAATGCAGAACCAAAAAGACCATCAGAAATGAAGGAAGAGATGGTTAAATAGAGTGATCTTCAATTAAGTCTTCAGTACAGCTACAGGTGTCAGCACATTTCACGTGGCCTTAGTCAAAGTAGTCTGAGTCTCGGTGGCAATGGGACTGTCAGTAGTGGCAGCAGCCCCAGCTGTGCAAAAAAAAAAATTAAAAAAAAAAAAAGATGTATTCATCACCACAGTTTCACTGCTACTGCTCTGCAAGTTAGCTTCAGAAATGTAGCCTGAACAGGTCTGTGTTTGCTGCAGTTGCACCATCTCTTGTTGGGAGACGGTCAGTATTATAAGTACTGAAGGGCCTTACAATCATCAGACCCATATCCTGATGGAAATTCATACTAAACTTGAAAGGTGGCTGTTGAAGAGGCTACTCCTTCTTGTAGTATTCAACCCATGAAAGGATCTTCTTGGACACCATTGACATCATGAAGTCTAGACAGACAGCTGCTGGTACTGTGCCTCCAAATTGCCACAGCAAACACTGTGACAGCCCACAGCTTCCAGAGTACAGCACACAGAGAACACTCCTCTTTATTTCTCATCTCTTTCCTGAAGTATGGTAATATTAGCAACAGTTCCTTCTTGGCTCATAGTGGAAAAGTCACAAGCAATTATTAATTAAATTAATTTATTATATGTTTCCACATGGTTTACTTCAGCAGCAAAAATCCAGTCTAAGTTTCTCCTCTTGAGGACTCAAACAAAAAAAATTTTTTTTTTTTTTAATGTGTCATTGGATAAACTCCAAAAACTGACAGGCACAAAACTATATGCTTCATATTTGCTGTGGATGCAGCCTTTCTGACATTGTTCACCATTTGGTTGGCAAAGCTTGCTGAAAGATCAGACTTCACTGGCATCAGTTCAACTTGGTTTTGAGAGCAGTAAAAGGGAACTCTGTTAGAAAATGTGGGCACTGCCAAGGACTCTTACTTTGTTTTTTCAGTCATAGCAACTTATGAAGGAGCTATATTAAGTGTATTATTCCCCAAAATATATTGAGCAGCTTCAAGCCTGTAAACATTTGTTTGTGATTTGATAACTCTTAGACACAGTCTCATTCCTTCCCAGGTCAATTCCCATATATCAAGAGCTGTCAAATGTATTAGTTTGAAAACTAATTTGGAGATGAACTGGGGCATCATTTCTTCCCCTGACAGGTGAACCCACATCCCTTCTATGAAGCTTGTGTTCATGACGCCTGCTCTTGTGACAGTGGTGGAGATTGCGAGTGCTTCTGCTCTGCAGTTGCTGCATACGCCCAAGAGTGTATCAAGGCTGAGGCCTGTGTTTTCTGGAGAACTCCTGATATCTGCCGTGAGTAACAGATAAACACAACTGTATCTTTCTAGCTGCTGTCAGAAAGCCAGTTAAATAAATCATTAGTACAGTCACTGCAAGGTCATGCTGGCTACTCAAGGAAATATATTTTCTCAGCATATCAGGGAGAAAACAGGGCGAGTAAATTTGTATATTTCAATTGTCCTTCACTTAGCCTGGCTCTTCTCTTCTCTTCTCTTCTCTTCTCTTCTCTTCTCTTCTCTTCTCTTCTCTTCTCTTCTCTTCTCTTCTCTTCTCTTCTCTTCTCTTCTCTTCTCTTCTCTTCTCTTCTCTTCTCTTCTCTTTTCTCTTCTCTTCTCTTCTCTTCTCTTCTCATCTTCCTCTGTCATCTCTCTCCTCTTTCAGTTCTTCAAATTACTCAGCATTTGATTTCAGCAAAATGTATATAGCACTCCCATGCTTTAGCACCGAACCAATGTTAGCACTAATCAGTGTTTGTATATTAAGCTGTGTCCATTAGTGGTGCTAATACTCATACCGATACATCATAAATTAATGTAAAATAATATTTAAATTAATATTACCCAAGAAGTACTCAAATCAAAATTTTGAGATTCTAACTAGCAGAAACTTACAATTTTTAAATTTTAAAAATTCATTCAGATTCAGAATTCGGACTAATTGGAATTTTTAAGTGTAAGAAGCCAGTAAAACAAAAATTAAAAGTTTCAGTCAGCTCTAATATATAAGTTAATAAAAGCTCCTTCCTCTGTCTGTAGTCATCTAAGCTGAATTTAAGTTGTATTCATAATGTTTCATATGCTTCCTCTTGGACTCTAAGCCTATGTGATACAGCAAGATGGAACTATTTTGTATAAAATGGAAAAATATTTAGGAGTTTGCTAGTAGCTATGGAAGAAAAATACTCTCAGAAATATACCCTTAATTTTAAACTAAAGTAATTAAAACATTTTTTTTTCTTTATGATTTGAAGCATTTTTACCCATGAGCTTGAATATTTGGAATGAAAATCTTGGGCACTAGTGTTTTGATGTATCCTAAGTTTAAGCAGAGTAGTAGAAGGTCCAGGTCTTGTACCTCAAGAGAAATTTGACTGGCTTAACTTGTAGATTCATGTAGCTTGTACCTTTAAAGGCCTGCTCAGAACTGCATTCTGGTGACCTTGTTTTTAATCAGCTTCTCTCTTTTCTCTTCAGCGATATTCTGTGACTACTACAACCCTCGCAATGAGTGTGACTGGCACTATGAGCCTTGTGGCAGTAATATCACAACCTGCAGGATGATCAATAATGTCAGCACCAACGTTACAATACCATTACTGGAAGGTAATGAATTCCTTGCCATTTTATACTGTGCTTTGTATAACTTTTTTCAGGTATCTTTTAATAATTATGGACTAGTCAGTCAACTTGATGAGATGTTCCTAAATCTGCTATGTTGAATTTGCCTCCAGTCTTACATAAATGTTTCCTATAATGTAATTCGTTTTTTATTAACATCAGTGGGTGATAGTTACATTCCTGTGAGCCATAAAACTAAGTCTCTGCTTGGATAATGTCCTGAAACATGCAATATTATGACATCATGATTATTTTGAATCCCATGCTAAAGTGTTTCAAAAGAGGGAAAATCTTTGATATGGCAAAGAAGCAAGTCACTGATACCTGGGGGGTTTTAAGCTTATCATTTTTTATGCATCAGATCATCTTGCCTTTACTTAATGTGCAACATTCACCTACCTTTACACTGGAAAATAAATATCTTTCATTGCAAACACACTGATGCTGCTATATATTGGATTCTTAATGGAGATTCTATTTCATTTGTAGATGCAAAATTAGTAGGTGACAGTCCTTGTGGCTGATAATGGAACAGGAATTTCACATTAAAAGGGCTGCAATGATCCAAGAATGTGAAAGACTTTACAAGTATCTTCTGGTTTACCACATGGTAAAGCTGGAGAAAAAAAGCCATATTTTTAGCTGTATAGTCTTCTTGGTCTGGACTTGAAGCACTTATCTCCAGTTTAGGGATTGGCAAGAAATGCCTTGAGTTTGACTTTGCTTCGAACTGCTGGTAAAAAAATTAAAATAAAAAAAGCAAACAACCCAAAACTCAAGAGAAACAAAACAAAACAAAAAAACCCAAAAAACCCCACTAAAAAAAATCAACAAAAATCCCTAACCAAAATATTTTTTTAAAAACCGAACAAACTTCTGTGGTTTAAAATAAATTGTCTTATATTATTAGAATGATTTGGGAAGTGTCAGAAGACAGATTATTATATATCCAATTATCTTTCTGAATTATTTTTGTTGTTTAATTTCAATAGAAGTATAAAGTACACCTATTTTTGTAAGGACATCTTAAGTACAGTCTGGCAGTGTAAAGTGACTTTTAAGTACCCGTTAATTACATGATGCTTCAGTTTAAAGGCAATTTAGAACTCCAGTACAGTAGAAAAAGGACTTCATGTCATTAATAATTGGACTTAATAAGAGTTTATTTGGAGGAAGGAGATATAATAATAACAGAATAATATTTTAAAGTGTATTTACATGAAAAATGGAATGAGAATTGACAGTCAATTAATCGCTTGCAGTGAAGTTTGGATCACTGCCCGAGGGTAAGGAAAAACACATAAATTATCTGTTTTAGACAGAGGTACCTGGTGTATTCAAGGCATAGAAACAAGGTCTAATGTTCCAAGAAATGTAGTGAAAAACCTCTTTGTTAGTGAATCTGCTTTCATATTCCTCACAAAAGTATTCTTTATATAGTGATCTATACAAAAATTGGGGTTTTTCTTTGTCTTAATATTACTAGCTGCCCATAGAAATGCGTATAAATCAGTGATTTCTCCAAGGTATTGAACTAAGAAAAAGAAACATCATTAGTTTTCATAAAAAACCCTCTTACTTAATCCTCCTCACCCCAGTATTATCAATGAGAATTGCCTAAGTCTTTTGGAAAGACTAATTGTCCACAGATTGATTTGAATGGGAAGTTTTAGATTTCTTTCACTATGCTTGATTCAGTGAGAATAATTTACCTTCAGAATGTAACATATCGCTGAGTTAACTTTTTATACTTTTCTTCATCCTGTGTTCTGTTCTACCTGTCATCAATAGGTTGTTACCCCAGATGCCCGATGGACAAGCCTATTTATAATGAAGAGACAAAGGAATGTGTGACTGAAGATCAGTGTGGGTGTTACATCGAAGGTGGAATCTATATACCCCCTGGGCAACAAGTACCCACAGAAGAAAACTGTACAATATGGTATATAAAAATTATTTGCAGTAATTCAGGAAATAATTTGAGTATGCTGAGTCCCTCATTTACTTTGCTGGGCCTCAAACAAATAGAGATGCAACTTCAGCTGAAGAACTGGTATATTCTTGCATTTCATAATTTTCCAAGCCCATAATAATCCAGATTTTGGGTTGGTAGTGTTATTATAATAAGTGTATTTGCAAATTCACTAATTATGCCTGTCAACTGTCATAAATTATATAATGGCATGAAACCTGGGTGGACTTCTAAAACAACTTTTAGATTCTCATGACTCTTTGGGAAGAAAGGGGCTACTCTGCCTTGCATTCTCCCGTAAAACTGTGACTTCAAAATCACGTAATCTGAAATAGTCTTGCCCTGTAAGAGATAGTTTAGTCCCAACTGTTCATGCTTAGAGTGTTAGCAATGACAGCACTTACACCTCTGGCTCCACATGGTGACCAAAGAATAATCTGATCTAGCTGTAAGTTTACTCTGCAAAACAGTTTTTACTGCAGTATCGGAACTTGCAACACAAAGTGCTTCATGACAGTTTTAAGATGTTGTACTAAAAGTGGTGACTTAGTTTGGCAGAAAAATGGTAGGCAATACTAGAAAATATACCCAGAAAAATATCCAGTAGTGTGAATGAAGATCGAGTGACAAATATCTATGTTTCTGTGCTCTTGACTCTGCTAACAGGTGTCATAAAACATTAGCAATATTTTAATCTTGGAAATTTTTTCTTTTAGTGTCTGTGTCCCTTCAGGATCCATTGAGTGTAAACCACTCCCAGGTAAATAGCATTTGGGTTTTTCTGGAAACAAGAAGTAAACAAATGCATGGAACTGCTATGTCTGACTCTACGAAAGACTTAGTATTGATTTAGAATAATTCTTTCCAGTCCTAGTGAAAGTTGTGACTGAAGAAAATTCAGCAGCACTCTCACTGAACCTTGATGTTAGTTCTTCTGGCTCAGCCTTTTTCTCATGTCCCTTCATTCTTTCTCCACATGTCCCACATCCAAACTAATGAATTTCACTACAAGAGTTTGCACTTCCTGAACATGTAGTTATTATATAAAAGTGTCAGATAGTAAATTGCAATTATTATTTCTCTCAGAAGATTTTAAAAGCTACTTTGTAAGTCTGCACCACCAGGCATTTTATGCAGGACTTGATTAAATATGTTCTAACATTGCTTTAAATGTAAAGATAAATTAGTACAATATAGTAGATCTAAGCTCCAGGTACAGCTCTGAAAAACATGCATGATGCACGTAAATCCTCTCTTGTCCATAAGTATTTTGCCTCTGCCTCTTACATGGTAGCAGAAAAATTGCACAGTAAAGCTCTTTCTTGCAGGGTGTCCTTGTGTCATCAATGGAACGAGTTTTCAAGTGGGTGATACTGTGGGACAAGTACAGGATGGTGACATATGTATAAGATACATTTGTGCAGAAAATGGTTCTGTAGTTCCTGGTGAAGTCTATCCTTGTCCAACATCTTCACCTACGACCATTTCAACCTCCTTCCCTACCAGTACTCTTACCACCACCACCAGCACAGGTAAATCATCAATACAGATGTGATCTAAAAATTGTTTTCTTTAGGGAAAATGTTTTCAATACAGAACGTACAATTATATGGGATTGTAGTTGACACAGAGCAATATTTATGGATTGTTTTATCACACCACACTAAGAAAGACTTCTAGCATTTTGAGTTGATTTATTTCTTATGGAAGAAATTTTAAGTATAAATGTACAGGGTGCCTTCCTGTTTCTGAAAACCCATGTTAGCTTTTCAATATCCTAATGGGATAGTAGAAATATTATCAGGAGTGTCAGCCAAAAAATATACTATTATATTTCTTTCAAAATGATAGACTAATCTCTTTTTGTTCTATTTCAGTTACCACTACAAGCCATCCAGTAACTACAAGTAAGTTGTAAACACAAAACAAAGTTGTTAAAAATGTCAAGGGAATATTTAAAGGAAGAGTAAGTTAAAGAAAATCACTACAGAAAAATATATTTTAAACAGAACTGAATAATTTTTTTATAATTTCAAAAGAGGGAAGAAGGACCTTTAAAGGCTTCAGCTTGCTGATTTTATTTTGATGCAAAACTTCCAGTTTAAAAACCTGTTAATACAGAACCGATTTTAGAACTCTTTTCTTTGGAAAGATGACAAATTGCTATGCACTTCTCTAGTCCTTAGTGCAAGAAAATAAAAAATGGATCTTCTCAGGATGTTCTCTGTAAACTCTGAAATGTCTGTCTTTTCTTGCAGCTCCGTGCTTTGGACTAATCTGTGATTGGACTGAGTGGTTTGATGTTAGTAAACCTGACGAAGGTGATGGTGACTATGAAACATATGATGAAATAAGAAAACATGGAAACAAAATATGTACAGCTCCTGAAGAAATTGAATGCAGGGCTAAGGATAAACCTGATATGAGCTTAGAAGATCTTGGTCAGAAAGTAGAGTGTAATGTTACGTATGGGCTAATCTGTAAAAATGATGAGCAAGATGTAAATATGTGGCCACTTTGCTATAATTATGAAATCAGAGTAAACTGTTGTGAGTGGCAAGAAATTCCTTGTGGACCTACATCTCCAACTACTGTAACAAAACCTCCAATTTCCACCACCACCATGACAACAATACCCAACACCACTACAACCAGGACTCCAACAGAAATTACCACTACGCCCGTACACATCCATTCCACAACAAGTGGAACACCATCAGTCTCCACTCCAGTAACTTCAACTTCTACAGGTATTTAACAGAAAAATGCTCTGTCATCTTGTTTTGCCATTGGAGCAATAAAGGGCTATTGGCTACTCAAAGCAGGACACAGTCGTAGAAAACATTGATCTGGAAGGAAGTCTTGCTTAGGATGGTATGGAGTTTTAAGTTTCCGCTGGAGAAAATATTCCCAGAAGGACCTGCTGTGTGAGAAAACAGTAGGCCATGCTTCAAAATCCTGTTGCTAGAGGGATTTTCTGGGTGGGGCTGCACAGGATTCCTTCTTCAGGCGGACATGGTTTTTCTGATTTTGGGAGAAGCACTTTCCAGAACCATCCCCAGTCTCTTCATTAGGAAAGGAGGGCAATGACCCTGTGTGTGCATGGATGTCAAGGATTCTGCTTTCTGGAGCCAGAAAGGGAGGCTGATGCTAGGGACCTTTGCTGTGCTAAGGGTGGGCTGACCTCTCTCTCTGTGAGTGTGGCAGCTGCCTCATGCACAGCTTCTGTCCAGTTCACATGGAGTCACACTCATGCCTTTGTGTCTTTGTGTGTTTTCTCTGTCCCTGCTGTTTCTAACAGGCACACCTCCATCCACACCGAGCACACCAAAATCGACAACCACTCCCCCGCCACCGCAGCCTCCCGGCACCAGCACCACCAGCCCTCCAAGCACAACAACCACTGTTACTGGATCACCAACACCCACCTCAACTACTTCAAGCACATCCACGCCCACACCAACATACACCACCACCCTACCAACTCCAGGTACTTCCCTGGCCTGTAGTCTGATGTGTTCTTTTGCTATGGAAGAAGTGAAGGTGCCTTAGCGCCTCCTTTAGTGTGTCCCCATGGGATTTCAGATTGGAGTAATTATTGTGCATCCCCTGAAGTGGCTGTGCTCAAAACTGGCTTTGGCTGGCTGGTTTAGAAGAACAAGGATTTAGGGGCCCTAGGGTGAAGGTCTTCTCTTCCCTGACTCAACAAGGCTCCAATGAGAAGCTGGTGCCCAGCTTAGGCAGATGCTGAACTGATGGGAAATGTTGATTTTCCTGCTGTTGGACCATGTCCTTCAGCTGGCCAGAATGTAGTTACTGGACCCATGCATGGAGGGCAATTGGAGCAGGACTTTAGTCTGTGACGCTCTCATTCTAGGAACAGCTGGGCAGACTTTCTTCCCTTTCGCCTTCTCCTTTGGCATGTCAGTGCAAGTGGATGCCAATGGTTCTAGATCTTAGAAGCAATGATTACCCTGGGAGACTTTTGGAAGCAGTTTTGCACTGAAGAATGCCACTTGCTATGAACTGTAGCCTTTTGCTGATGCCATCTGCTAGAACTCTGGGAAGCCCTTCATCGGGCTGACATTCCACCACAGGGAAATTTCATTACAGTCAGGCAGGAACTGACACCTCTTCACACTTCCATCTCTGACCGCAGATTCCCATCTCAGCTCTTACTTCAGGGATTTGTGAGGTGTTTGGGTAACAAGGCAGAGAAAGAAAGCTCCAGCCAGATTGAAAGCATTAGTCCTCCTCATCTCTTCCCTATTGGTAGGTCTCTCTGATTTTGGGAGAAGCACCTTCCAGAACCATCCCCAGTCTCTTTGCTAGGAGACGTGGGCCATCACCTTTTCTGTGCATGGATTTCAAGGATTGTGCTTTCTGAGGCCAGAAAGGAAGGGCTGCTTATACAGATCGTTCAAGTGATAAGGGTGGGCTGACCTGTGTGTGTGGCAGCTGCCTCATGCACAACTTCTGTCCAGTTCGCACTGAGTCACACTCATGCCTTTGTGCCTTTGTCTGTTTTCTCTGTCCCTGCTGTTTCTAACAGGCACAACTTCATCCACACCGAGCACAGCATCCACTACACCAGAATTAACAACCACTCCTTCATCACCGGAGACTCCCAGCACCACCACCACCACCACCACCAAGACCACCACCAGCCCGCTGACAACAACCACTGGTACTGGACCATCAACACCCACCTCAACTCCTGCAAGTATGTTCCCAAAAGCAATAATTCTCACCAAAACCCCTCTGCCCCCCAGTACAGAATCGATAAAAAATTCTCTGATTCTGTTGCCTTTTCTGGCCTTGCTGTGGGAGTAGTGAAGGTCCATGAGCACCTCCATATGTGGCTGTGGATGGGATCAAGGATGGGTGTAACTTCTGGACAACCCAGGAGAAGTGCTATGCCCAAACGGGTCTTAGGGCTGGCTGCTTATAAGGAACAAGGATTTAGAGGTCCTTGGGAGAAGGTCTTATCTTCCCTGACTCCACAGTGCTCCAAGGAGGTATTTTGTGCTGGTGCCCAGCTTAGACAGATACTGAAGTGATGGGAATATTGCTTTTGCTGCTATTGGACCGTGTCCTTCAGCTGGCCAGAATGCAGTCCCTGGACCCATGGTGTGCAGTGGGAGTGGGGCTAAAGTCTGTGGCAGTGGCATTTCAGGCTCTCTTTGGGCACAGCCATGCAGACTTTCTTCCCTTTCTCTCCTGTTTTGTGTCTGTGGCCATTGCTGCTACTTACCCACGGTTTGGGCTGTAGGACACTTCCAAGTCTTTCCCTGGCAGAGTTTGGGGAATGGATTCAGAATGCAGATTGCCCCTTTTGATGGGCACAGGTTCTGGGCAGCTGGATTCTACCAGCATTCCCGTTGGCGCTTGTCTGCAGCTATTTGTGTGCTGCTGGGAAGCAGCTGAGACTTTGTCAGCAGCGTGTGTCCCGTGCCTGCTTTCCCTGTGGTCGGGCGCCTTTGCAGTGTTTGGTTTCTCTGTGAGATAGTGAGGTGGTGTGCATGGCCCAAGAAGCGGAGGGAGTGGCAGGAGTCTCTGCTTAGTCCTGCTCTGCCTCCTGTGTGGGTCTTATGTGAGTGGTTTTTTTTCACACGGGAGTCCATACAAAGCAATGTGACCCAGCTGTGGGTGGCACACACATAACTCAGCAGTGCTTGTGTCCTGATTTGGGCCTGGAGTGGTTTGTAGGGCCAAGAAGGGGAGGCCTGGCCACACCACGGAGCCTTCTTGTGGCCAGTGTTGGCTGAGTGCAGTAGCAGCCTGAGGGGCACTGTTGAGTGCAGGGGATGCCCAGAGCATCACCTGTGTGTGAGCTGGTGCCCTGGATTGTTGTCTCTGTCCTGTCTGCTTCTAATTGTCTGTCTTGTTGTCGCCTCCCAGACTGCAGCTGCGTCTGGACGGACTGGATTGATGTGAGTTACCCAGATGGTTCTGACAGGAACGGCGGTGACTACGAAACCTTTGAGAACATTTTGAAGTACAACTCCTCCTGGGTCTGCGCGAAAGCTGAGAATATTTCATGCCGAGCAGAGAAATTCCCTAGCACTTCCATTGCAGATTTAGGGCAGAAAGTGGAATGTAATGTTAACGTAGGGCTCATCTGTAACAATAAAGATCAGCAGATCGGCGGTATAATACCGATGCCAGTGTGCCTCAACTACGAGATCAGTATCTGCTGCACCCCCAACAGACCAGAGTGTTTTCCAAATGATAACACCACGAGCACCTCATCCCCAACGAGCACTGTGTCCCCTACAACAGTATCAACAACTTCTCCAACGCCAACAGCAGAGAAGACTCCCAGCAGTACCACCACCACCACCACCACCACAATGCCCCCCAGCAGCAGCAGCAGCAGCAGCAGCAGCAGCACCCCACACACAACAACAAGAACTGTTCCTGTCTCAACAACACCCACCTCAACTACTTCAAGCACATCCACGCCCACACCAACATACACCACCACCCTACCAACTCCAGGTACTTCTCTGAGCTGTGCTCTCATGTGTGTCCTTGCTGTGGGGTATTGAAGGTCCGTGAGCACTTCCATTTGTGCCTCTGTATGGGATCTGAGATTGGACTAATTGCTGTGTGTCCCCTGAAATGACCTTTGTCCAAAGGTTGCCGTTGGGCTGCTTGTTTCAGAAGGAGCAAGGATACAGGGGTCTATGTCCTCCTCTCCTGTTGAGACGTTGATCCTCTTGGTACTGTGCATACATCCTTCCCTGACCACAGATTCCCATCTCAGCTCTTACTCCATGAGTTAGCAAGGTGTTTGGGTAATGAGGCAGAGATGGAAAGCCCCTGGTAGATGGAAAACATTACTCTTCCTCCTCTCTTCCCTGTTGGTAGGTCTCTCTGATTTGGTGAGAAGCACCTTCCAGCACTATCCCAGTATCTTCACCTGGCAAGGAGGGCCATGACCCTGTGTGTGCATGGATTTCAAATATTTTGCTTTCTGGGGCCAGAATGGGAGGGCTGGTGCTAGGGACCT